>JAKCPI010016444.1:0-23747 GCA_023213315.1 Euborellia annulipes | reverse complement strand
ACTTAAATTTACTTTAAAGTAATGAAACTAGATCATTTAATTTTAATTAAACTTTTGGAACAAAAAAATATTGTTTGTGATGCTTTTTATATTAGGGGTATTCATGATCTTGTGTTTTGTCCTAAATGTCTTAAATCGTAAACAGTTTAGCACAAAGTTAACGAACGGACCAAAAATAAATTTGTCCTATGTCATATTTGATGACTAGTGGCGCTCCTATCGGTGAGATAGAACAACATTCATAACCTACTAAAAGTCTTTTTCTTTTTAAAATTGTCTCACATATCTCATTCATTTTTATTTTTAAATAAATAAATAAGAGAAACAAACAAAACAACACACTAAACACTTGAAAACAAAAAACAAACTGCACAAACACTTTTTAGGTTAGAATATAACTTTGACATTTCTAAAGGCGGGAATCGATTTACAACATACGACACCGATATAACAGACCTGTGGCCGTCGTATATATAAGATCATGAACACCCCTATTATTCCTACTAATTATATTCAAAGTCGTAAATCCTTAATTTATTTCTTAAAACATGTTTATTGAACTATTTGTGACTTTGTTTTTCTATATATATTTAAATACTATAGTAAAATGTTATAGTGAAAGGTCATTTTGATTTAGGCTAAAAAATAAATACCAGGGAATGTACATTAACATTTGGAAAGAAACGTTTTTCCAACAGAATGAGAAAATTGTTGCTGGGGCCTTTTGATTTTGGGGTGTTGTAGATGGCTATGCCAGAGGGTTTGAGGTGTGTATGTCTTCGTGCACGAAAGCACTTCGGGTAAATAAACGGGAATCATTAAATAAAGCAAGTATTGAATTCATGTCAAAAATTTGATGCCGAGATTTTGATGGAAATATGTACAGTGGGCGCAACAATTTAGTCCCCACTTGATAGTTAGAGCCCTAAATATATGCTAAAAATAGAGTTTGCCAAGGCAACAAAATAGAAATATTTTCCCATTTTTATATATTTTACATCTTGAATTCTAATAAATCGACGGAAATTAAATATATGTCGACACAAAAAATCTGGTGTGACAAGCACAGAACATAACTTTCAATTACCAAAGGTAAGAGATAATTGTGTGCTGTGCGATCCATCGCACATTTTTTTTTTTTAATTTAAATTTTTTCATCTCCTACGTAAATAAATTAATTCTATTGCAATAATTCGATTAAATGTGAGTTTTTATATGACATTTTATAAATTGAATTTGAAAAAATAATTGTGTGTAAACAATTTTAATTTTTAATTGATTATTCTTGTTATTCTCGGCCATTTATTTTCTAGTGACATAATTTTCTGTTTTGAACTCTTGTTTTCCAATCGAAAAACTCGAAACAAAAACAAAACAACAAAGAATAAAAAAAAAAAAATACACAGAGGCACTTTTATTTTTCATTCTGAAGCACCTCGAAATAAGACAAATGGCGGCGAATGTCATCACAATTGCTATAGATATGTCTCGGGGCGTTTCTTCGTAACCCAGTTCACGTTTTCCTTTTTTTTTCCTACAAACCCAAACAACAGCATACAAATATCATTCGTTATGAAATATATAGATATTTTTCTCTTTTTTTTTCTTCTATAGATTTATCTGGTTATTGCTCGGTGAATCCAAGCTTGAAACTTGTTGAGTGTTGAGCTTTGACGAGAGAACGATGAGGAAGAGCCTCGTAATATATCTATTATGGAGAAATATTTTCAAATATTAAGTGAAAAATTACAAAAAAAAAAAAAATTAGACAAAGAAGTGACAGTTTTAATTTATACTTTCTTATCTCATTATCCGGCACAATGCGAAAAACTAAAGAGTAGAAAAATAATGAAACTTTATCTCGAAAAAAAATTACCTTAATCGTTGAAAAATATCATTTTATTCTTGTTTTTAAATGAGGTTATATTACGATAATTTTTTCCAGAGAAGAAAATAATACTTTTTCAAATTGAGTGCTCTTCTGACGTAAATGCAGGTATAATCATGGATTATAAATAAAAATAAAGCTACATAGATACATATAATAATCATTAACAAAAGGTTTTTCACTTAGCTAAGAGCCTGACTTTAAATATCTAAAAAATCCAGCTAAGGGGGGGGGGGGGGGAGGGAGATTGTTCGAAAATAGAATAAAATAAAAATATAATAGCCCTCGGGGCTTGGAGTAGAGGTTAGCGTGCTAACCTCGTATACCAAACGTCGCGGGTTCGGACCCCAGGCAGTCCGATGATTTTATTTAAGCCATTTGGATACCAAATGACTTAAATAAGAATGCCTGGACCCTAAATAATATATATTCATAACGGTTATAGTCAAAAATCTTAAATGGCCTAAGTTGCCGAAAAGACTGTATGAATGTGTGTGTAATTGGAAGTGTGAATGAGAAAAAAGTGTGAATGTGAAAAAAAAAATATAATAGAGAGAAGAATATAGTATTAAAATTTTAAACGCTTTTAGAAATATTTTACTGCAAAAAAAATATTTTTCTTATATTCTTTAAATTTTTCGAGAAGGGGTAGGTGAGGAGATTGGTCAGAAAAAACCCGAAAAATTTTCTGGCTTCGCCTTTGAACGTGCTTTGTGACTAAAATGATTCAAAACCTCTCTGTGGGCAATAGGGCCATAGAGACTTTTTACGATACTGAATATTTATAAGTATAGTTACGATATAAATATATATTGGGATTCAGTCATTTATTTGATTGACTCATGAGGAGGAGTTAGAGATAAATAAAGTAACTTCACGGGGTGCCAGTAGGTGGCTACGGCCAGAGGCCGGTTGGTTTTGAGGTGTGTGTCTTCATGCTTGGTAAATTAAATAAATAAGTACCGTAGTAAATCCCGGGAAACCCGGTAGGAATTTCAATTAAAAAATAATAATAATAATAATAAAGAGAGAAAATGAATTAAAATGTAAAAAATTCGATTTTGATGGAAATACTGTACACGTTGAGGTCTATCTAGGTCTATCTGAGTATGTTCAAAATAACAACAAAAGTCAGATCTTTTTTTTCATTTTTTTTTTTTTTAATTTCCTTTAAAAACACTCAGACTTTTTTCTCATTCACACTCACATTCACACACACATACACACAGTCTTTACGGCAACTTAGGCCATTTAAGACTTTTGACGATAACCGTTAATTGAATAATATATTTAATTGGGGTCCAGGCATTCTTATTTAAGCCATTTGGTATCCAAATGACTTAAATAAAATCATCGGACTTGCCTGGGGTCCGAACCCGCGACGTTTGGTATACGAGGTTAGCACGCTAACCTCTACACCAAACCCCGAGGGCTTTTTTTCATTTGAAAAACTAATTAAATAAATCCATTTAAAACATACCCAATATGCATAATTGTAGTAGTAGTAGGTATATTAAGGCCCAGTCACGTTTGATTTAATCAATATTATTTTTATCAGTAAAAATAAAGCCTGTCCGCTAATTATTCAATTATTTATTCACAAAAATAATATTAAAAAAAATTTTTTATTAAAGTAAAAATAACATTCTCTAAAGCGTCGGCGGTACTAGCCTAGAGCTAACTGTTACTCTCTGACTAATAAATTATTTAAAAAATTAAATATTTTATAATAATACCAAATAATTTTCTTTTATAAATGATTTGAAAAAATATATAAGTTAATTGATCAAAATAATATAATTTGCCAAAATTATCTTAAAAAAATCTGGTGTGACTGTCGCACAGCACACAACTCTCTCACATTTGGTAATTGAAAGTTATGTTCTGTGCTTGTCGACATATATTTAGTTTCCGTTGATATATTAAAATTCAACCACAATAGCCCTCAGGCAACTCTACGAGGAGAGGGAGTTGCTGTAACATCCCGTCTTGTAGAAGGGACTTAAAGAAGGTTCCCTCTCAGTGATGCATTCTTCGAAAGGAGTAGGCTACACGCCGGTGCTGAGGGAGTCTCTCCTCAAACTAGGACATCCTCCCTAGCATAGAAGAGGTTGGATAATAGGAGCCGGTTGGAACCAGAAATAAGGATTAGTTCACTAGCTAGAGACGAACTAAGGAGGAGGAGTTAGAGATAGGAAATGATGTAACTTCACGGGGTGCCGGTAGATGACTACGGCCAGAGACCGGTTGGGTTTGAGGTGTGTGTCTTGGTACACGAAAGCACCTCGGGTAAATAAACGGGGATCCCGATAGGAATTTCAAATAATAATGAATTAAAATTCAAGATGTAAAATTTATATGGGAAAATATTTATATTTTGTTACGATAGCAACCATTTCTCCAATCTTTCCTATGGAGTTCAAGAGTAAAGTGTGCTGCAATTTTACGGACAAAATTGGAATATACATTTTAAAGAGAATCTAAACAATAATTGATTTATCAATTTTAATCAAAATCGTTGGAGCGAATTTTGAGAAAAAGACAAAAAACTGAAAAATTACATCAATAAAGAACTAGTACTTTTTAGCCGATTTTGTTTAAAAGCTCATTTTCACGCCTCAGGGGTGTGTCTAACTTAAATATAAAATTTCAACCTCGTAAATATCTTTTCGATCTTGAGATATTTTGTTCACAGATAGATCATTTTGCGGGACCCACTTTTTTGTATTTAACGGACCTCAAAACGTGTATATCCATCAAAATCTCAACATCGAATTTTGGACTTTCTCTTTAAAAACATGTATATGTAGGTAAGAAAAAGTAAAAGAATTATAAATTTTAACTTTTTGGAAAAATGTATGTGAAGTAGGCTACAAGGGCTGGACAGTTGATGGATTTATTCCAAAAGTTGATACACTTCTATAATTTTATTGTTAGAATGAATCACATATCAAATTTAATTGATGCAACATGTTGCTTTTCTAAGTTATTAGGTTCATATGCACATATACAGAAGGGTACATTATTCAAAAATGCTTTTTTCGAACTTGAGGTCTAAAACTTCGAGAATCAATAAAATCTCGAGAACGCATTTTTTGACAATTAGCTTTATAAGTTACTAGATGCAATATATAAGAGGCCTATAAGAGAAAATCGATAGTTAATAAACATTTTATACTTTAACAAAAAAAACTTAAGAATATGATACACTATGTGTAAGGAATCTCAATTTAAAACTTTCAAATGTGTTGGATACCTGTTGGAATCGCTAAGTTTGATCACCAATCGATAGGATAGATAAAATACGTATGAGTCGCTAGGTACCTAGGGGATAATAATTTTAAATTAAATGTGCTTTTATAGAGTTTCTGAAAATTTATGACTGGTGTCGAAAGACCCCCAGGAGTGAAGGACTGCTGAAAACAAAGATAACAGTAAAAAACAAAAGAGAGAGAATGTATCTTAAAATTTCATGCTGAATTTTATAAAGAGAAGATAAATATTAAATTTTCTTAATTCATTTGAATTATTACAATATTTTTTGAAAATAAAATAAATTGAAGCATTTACTGGTTGATCCTTACAATTATTACATATATTATATAGACTATATATTATTATTTTTTGTTTTTTAATTAAACTGTGTCGTGCAAAATTGTGTAATATGTTCGTTCAGATGCTGAAGTGGAGAAGGGTTCCCGAGTTTGTCTACTCGCTTGCTTCCCAATCTATTTTCTACTACATAGGCTTGAGATTTCAAACAAAAATGAGCGAATTAAGGAAACGAAAACGTGTGATGTAAATGAATGAAAATCAATTTTTCATCGAAACATCGGTTTAACAGGACAAATGGGTTCTGGTCTCAGTTTCGACCAGGCCGGTTCAGAGGGGTTTTACTGTACTAGATTATATTAAATGATTTATTAAAAATTCACTTGTTTCATATTTGGATACTCTTGTGTCACCTTCAGAGTTGTGACAATACTACTGAAGATGGTACAAGAATGTGAAATACATCAATTTTTAAAAAGTTAATTTTTAATAAATCTTTTAAACTAGTGCTTGAAATTTATTTCATTAATTTTATTTTAATGTTCCATTTTGAGTTTTGTATTTACAAAATAATATAACTAAATTTTTGTAAAGAGAAACGTAATTAATTGTTAATTTTTGATATAACCACTGGGAGATCAACAGTGATTATTATTTTATCATGCTACTATTATTTGAATTTCCTAATTAGTTTAAATACAAACATAAATGTATATGTTGCAAATTAGTTAATTATTATAATATTTATAAACAAAATAATAGAAATGAATGAAGTCTCTCCATGTTGAGGTTTTTTCTTTTCCGAATGTCTCCTGCATTTTTATAATAGATTAGGTAAAATCTGTGAGAAGCCGAGTGAATTTATTCGCAGCTCTGAGCGCAGTGGAGGTTATATTCAAAGAAAGTAATAAAACGAAGCGAAGAAGCGTGCTTGCCCCCTTGCATTTATTATTTATAGCCATTAGAGAGGCGCCTGGTGTTGACTTGATGTTTTCATTGGCCATTCATGGTTGTTGGTTGGCAATCTTCAATAAATATCTGAGACCTCGTATCCCTTCTCTCTCTTTCTCTGGGCTTTAATACGCCTCGTAAAACTGCTTAGGATGTCACTTGGGGAGCCAACAAGAGTAATTTCATACGCGAGACACAATCCCCATATTGTCCACAAAATGCCTAGATTATTAGGCTCATAATGTAAATTTACTCGATAACACTCTAAAAACTTACTAACCCTGGGTTTAGCTTTAGAGCTCTCTACCCCAAGTTATACATAACCCATAGGGCAGCCAATGGGCAATATAATATTCTATGGCTTTTAGACAATTCACAAAATTAGAAATATAAAAACTAACATCCTTTTTATTTATGTATTTTAAATTTATTCCCGTGTTTATTTAATATAAAATAAGTTATGAGTATTAAAGGAAAAAAATTTATTTTTTCATACTGGAGGGTTATTGAGGAATTTAGAGTAAGCAATAGCCTTAGATGTCTTCTTTCTTTGCCCTTCATCGGCGTATTCAAGTTAGAGAAAAACTGAGAAGGATCATTGTTAGGGAAAAAGAAAGCAAGTAGAAAAAAAGCCTTGGTTAGGGTAAATTGTGGTCAGCATTGTCGATCTCATTAAGCGTCGGTCCTGGAGTGGGAGGATAACAAAAATGTTATAATTACAAGATATTAATAACAGATAAATAAATGATTCCCTCAGGGGAAAATAGCAACTTAAGATATTCGCTTACTATTGCTAAAAGATACCATTAAAATCAACCATCATAAGATCAACCAGCATACCAACTCTAGCCAATCGGATAGCTTGATTTGGTCTGAGGCAGTCTGTCACTCGACAATTCGTTCATTATTAAAATAAAATTTCTAATTTCTAATATTTTGAAACTACATATTTGACTAAAAATAAAAATGTTCTCATTTTTAAAATTTACAAAATTTAAAACTTATAAAAATGTTTTTAATTTTACTGACACACCATTGTTCTTTTGTTGGTGTTGTTTGTATCAGTTATACTTTCGTGGGACACTTTACTATGTATTTTTTATTTATATTATTTGTGAATATTTTGCTCTTTATATGTAATTTGTATTACTGTTTTAATTAAGTTGTATTTTAATTTTGACCATTTTGTTTCTAAATGTATTGTTTTGATATTCTTGGTATAATGTAATTTTTACTTTTATATTATTATGTACACTGATTTGTATATTTTGTATTTTATTTGTTTTTGTATTTTATGTAAAAAAGGAATGGCCGTGTAGCCAACACTAAATAAATAAAAAAAAAAATCTTTTTAATTTTCCAGATTAATTTCTTTTTTTTTTTAACACACTTTTTTCCCACTCACACTCACATTTACACACATGCACACAGTTTTTTTTAGGTAACTTAGGCCATTTAAGACTTTAAACGATACTAGTATTCATAATATATTTATTTGGGGTCCAGGCATTCTTATTTAAGCGATTTGGTATCCAAATGGCTTAAATAAAATATTCGGATTGCCTGGGATTCGAGCCGGCAACCCTTGGTATAAAAGGCAGGCGCGCTATCAACTACACCAAGCCCGAGGGCAAAAAATAATTTTCATAATTTTTTAATTAGCAATCAAAAAAAAAAAAAAAAAAAAAAATTAAAATTTCTATTAAAAAAATTCTAATAGTGTATATTTTATTTATTAAAAAAAAAAAAAAACACCGAAAAATATCTTAAAATTTTAAGTTATTTGAGATACAAATTTTGAGTTTACTTGCCCTCAAAATATGAAATCTTCAACCAGATCCTAGTGACAAAAAGAAAATGAAAATATTTTTTCAATGAAACGTCTAGTATAAATAAAGACTTTTACTAAAGCACATTCTGTTCCCCCCTACCTAATGCCTAATTCATAAATTAATATTTAATTAGGAGTATATATCACAGCAGAATAAAGTTTTTGTTAAGATGTGCTATAAATACTCTACGTTTTCTATTAAACCATCCCTATTTGTAGATTAACGTTTAATCTCCACCTGATTCGATTATTTACTACAGAATAACTAATTCATTTTTCTTTTTCTGTATTTAGAATTAAATAATGAAAGTTTTTTTTTTTTTTTTGTTATTTTTGAAATGTTAAATGAAAATAAAAATATATGAATTCTTTGGTCAAATATTGCATAAGTGAAATTCATAGAGAAAAGAGAGATTAAAACAATCTAGCCAGTCAAGCAGTTGAAAGGAATTTGAAGTATTTTTTAAGCATTTCACTTATGAAAAGAATTTCGCTAAATGCTAGAGCAAAATGCCATAAAAGGCATTCGCAATAGGACGATTGTGGTTTTAAAAAATACTCGCATATATATTTCAAAAAAAAAATCATAATAAAATAAAATAAGAGAAATGTTTAGATGAATGATAAAAGGAAAAAGTTTAAGAAAATCAAATATGGAGAAAATAGAATAAAAATTTTTAATTTTCTAGAGTTAGAGCTCTATTCGTCTCCTCTCTAGGGCGGTCCTAATAAACTGATATCAAAAAGGGAATTAAAATCACCTTTAGGGTTTCTTCCTTTCATCTTGGTATTTGATAACGAGATAAAATATTAATAGATTAGTTATTATTTCTCCTTTAGTGAAACAAAGAGAAAGGAGAGATGACAGAAGAATCTTGGAGGTAGTAAAAGAGATAGATGGGAAAGAAAAAAAAAAATCCAAAATTTGCATCTGTCACATATTTTATATTTTGAGATAAGCCCCCAGTAGTATTATCCGAGGATTATCCTTATCACAGACACCCGCAGGACACAACGGCCTGGAAGATTCCTTTGTCAAGAGTCACTCATAATGGAAGGAATTTATAATTTCATTATTTAATTATCTACCAATCTACATGTGAAAGTAAAGGAAAAGGAGGAGGAATAGGAAATTAAATATTTTCGTATACAAAAGAAATTTTTTAGGCTAGAAATTGATTTCAATAATCAATATTGATTAAAAAGAATCAAGTGAACTAAAGCTCTAGCTGCTACTCAATACTTAATATATTATACAGTACATCCTTTTTTGGAACTAAGTTCTTTAACACGGCTTACGCAGGGTGAATTGGGAGAAAATGTAAAGTAATAAAAACGCGTTCCTAACAAAAATGCGTTCCCAGTGCCCAAGCGACGGCGGAGGAAGGCGAGATTATTTACCAGGAATTTATTTAAATGTGAGGAGGCGATTAGCCGAGGGGATAAAGTAGTTAAGCTTATAATTCTGAGTTGAAGAAAACTCGAGTTCAAATCCACCTCATGGCAAAAAATTATCCAACTCTATTTGAAATGCCTCCTCCTGAGGAAGGAAACGGCAACCCACCTTAATATTATTCCTTACCTCTTAGGGTAACCACAACGTGTCAGATCTGATACAAATGTCTGAAGAGAGATTTAAATTGTATTAGTTCTAACTTATTTAGAGATTTTGAGATGAGTTACTTGAATATCATTATAAAATAAATTAAAAATTACTTCGTCCCCTGTGGCCGATAGGTTAGTGATGTTGACAATTGATAATCTAAAGGTCAAGGGGAGTGGCTTCGAACACCAGGCAATCTCATGAATTTATTTAAATCATTTGGATACTAAATGATATAAATAAATAATACATGGACTCTAATATATATATCGTAATTAATATTAAGTATCGTTTAAAGTTAAAATGGCCTAAGATGCCGAAAATACTTAATAATAAAAAAAAAAAAATGATTGAGACAAGAGTAATTTATTCGAGGTAAAATCACGTTAAAATAAAGAAATCGTTTAGGCCTAGAATTGCAAAAAGCGTTTCAATAGAAATTGAGCGATATCACAAAGAAGTGATTAATTTTTAAGGCCTGAATGTCTAGGAACCAGGATGTTATGAACCTCTCCTTCTGAGCACAAGCACAATCCTAACACTCGGTTATCTGTTTCAAGTTATTAATTAATTATAAATAAATATGTCGATACACGCTTCTGAATATGACATACGAGTGTCGAAATAAGTATTAAGTATTAATTAATAATTAATTAATATCTTGAAACAGATAACAGATGTTTTATTTGTATATTTTAATTTCCATAATAGATCTTCTTTACTAAAGAATACATAAGATATTCCTGTCGTCAGAGTCTCTCTCACTTTCACATACTTTTTTTTTTAAAGTTTGTTCGTAAAGTAGAAAATATTTTCGAGTTTGGTGGGGGGTAATTTAAGCCCGGAAGAAGGCTGTCGTTGTCTTTATGGTGCATAACGCCTTGGATGACAGTCTCTCGTTGGGGATGGGGAACGTGAGGCCGAGGGGGACAAGCGGCGTGAGTTAAAAGTTTAATTAAGTCATAAGGCATTATCGGCGGGGGCGTTGTTTTCAATGCACGCCAGGGCTTAATGGATTCCGACGCCCCAAGGGTTCTGGGTTCGCACCCCCATAGCACCCTTCGCTTCCTTATCGATTCCCCTCTCTGCTTTGGGCTTAACGCCCCGCTTGGCAACTGCAATAAGCGGACCTGTTATCATCGATTTGTTCAAATAAACTAAAATTGCGATCTAATATAAGAGGGGGGGGAACGAAGAATAGTGCAACTAAACAGGTTGAAAAACATTGGGGAAAGCAATATTAATACCCGTAGATAAGCAATGGAAATCATACAAATTTAAACTTGCATACTAGAAAGTATTTTTACAAGTGCTTCTATAGATGATTATGAATTAAATTTATCTAATTAATCATGAGCGATAAATTGTACCTAAGATACAGTGGAATATGGAAAAATTATTAAAGTTTTAATAAATAACAAATAAAATAAAACATGGTCCGATGATTTTATTTAAGCCATTTGGATACCAAGATATTATAAAAATAATAACGGTTATCGTCAAAGTATTAAATGGCCTAAGTTGCCGAAAAGACTGTGTGTATGTATGTGTGAGTGTAAATGAGAAAAAAGTGTGTGTTTAAAAAAAAATAAATAAATAAATAATAATAAAACATGAACAAAGAAATTTTAATTAAATTTGTTTGATGCAAATATTTTAATTTTTTAAAGGGATTAATAAATGGTATGTAATTTAATTATAGAATTAGGTGAGTGGAAAAAGATATTTAAACAGAGATGGAATATTAAATAATTCGTGATGATATTGGCTATTATATTGTAAAAGTTCATATTATAAAGTCAATTAGAAAATAAAAATAAAAATCTGGTGTGACTGGCGCACAGCACACAACTTTCTCTTACCTTCGTTAATCGAAAGTTGTGTACTGTGCTTGTCACACCAGATTTTTTGTGTCGACATCTATTTAGTTCCCGGCAGTAGAGAATATTTGAATTCAGATGTAAAATTTATAAGTATGGGAAAATATTTATATTTTGTAACCATGGCAACCATTTCTCCTATCTTTCCTTTGAAGCACAAGAGTAAAGTGTTCTTCAAACAATTTTGAGGTCAAAACGAGAATATACATTTGAAAGAGCATCTAAAAAATAATTGATTTTTGAATTTTAATCAAAATCGTTAGAGCGAATTTTGAGAAAATCGAAAAAAAACTGAAAAAGTACATCAGTAAAGTACTAGTACTCTTTGGCCGATTTTGATTAAAAGCTTATTTTTCCGGTCCCGGGGGGTGTTTAACTTAAATATAAAATTTCAGCCTCATAGCTCAATTCCTTCATGCTTAAAATTGAACACACAGCCATCCACACACACACAGACAGACCATGTCGCGAAAACCACTTTTTTGGATTCAGGGGACCTCAAAACGTGAAGATCCATCAAAATCTCGACATCGTATTTTTGACATGAATTCAATACTTTCTCTCTATATATATATTACATATATACATAGGTAAGAGAAAGTAAAAATTTTCAATTAATTCAATTAATAATTTTTTTTGTTGATAAGAGAAGTGACTGTTCAACGATTAGAATGATTCACAGGAAGAGAGGATGTCAGCCAAAAGGAGAGCCTCTATCGAATAAATATCTCGGTTCAAAAGACGTTTCGGTTTTAATTAAATAAATTCATCATCAGTTCTTAAGAGCTGAAACGAGCATAAATAATAATTGTAATTGTACAACAACATAAAATAAAAATAATAAATATTTTCTCATATAATTTTTTTTTTTTTTTTTTAACACTCACACTCAAATTCACAGTCTTTTAGGCAACTCAGGCCATATAAGACTTTGACGATAACCTTTATCTCTACCAATATAAATGACCCAATTAATATGAGATTGAATTTATAGATATAGAATTTATAGAATGAATGATAAAAGTGTGATAAGAAATTAATTAAATAAATTTATAATAACACCAATTTAATAAGTTTTACATAGAAAGACAATTCAACATCTTAGGCCATTTAGATTTTAAAAGATAATTAATATTAATTTACCGTATATATTGGAGTCCAGGCATATTTATTAATATTTGGTATTCAAATGATTTAAATAAATTCTTCGGACTGCCTAGGTTCCCACTCCCTTGGCTTTTAGATTATCAATAGTGATATTTGTCAACATTTCAAACCTCTAAGCCACATGGAGGGGGGGATAAAATGACATTAATAATCTATCACTTTTTGTAACTAATAATTTACTGTATTAACTTCTTTAAATAGCCTATATATAATATAAAGAAGTCAAATATCAAATATAAAATTTGTCAAATTTCTTTGCCCACAGACAATCAAACTGACGGACAATATAATTTGAAAAGACCTCGGACTGCGATGATGTTTATTTATTTTTTATTTAATTAATTTAAAAATCTCAACAAAGATATTAATTAAAAAATGCTTTAAAAATAATTTAAAGAAGAATTAATTAATCACATATCTAGATTCGCTTTCAATCAGTTGTCGTTATTTAAAGAAAGACTGGAAGCTCAATTTGTAGAAAATATTCCGTATTTCTAGAGCCACTCAAGATGAGTTCTTGAGGCCACCACTAATTGGAACCGTTAAAAAGAGGAATGGTGAAATTTATTTATTTCCTTTTTTGGTGTATTTCAAGTGCTTTTGAAATTAAGCTTTATACTATGGGAATGAATGACCTTTCGTTTTCTTGAATTATTTTTTGCCATAATAGTTTTTTAATTAACAACAGAGGAAAAGAAAAATTGAACTTGGATTTATTTTCCAATAATTTATTTCTTGTTGTCCAAACACTTAAGAAAACCTCTTATTATGTTCCCGATAAAAATTGCATTTTGTAAATAATTTAACCTTTTTTTTTTATTATAAACTTGCTTACATCTCCCTTGCCTATCCAAAAATATTTTTATACTATCATCGGAATTAGGTCCGCAAAAAATTACACCGAGGAAGGCTAACCTCTGGTTAGCTGGAATATCTCCTTAATAAAGTGATGTAATTGAGAATCAGCTGGATTTATTTTTACAAAATTTTATATACTTAATCTACAGAATCAACGACCAAACTTTTTTTTTTATATATATAAAAAAAACAGTTTTTTTTTCTCATTCACACTCACACACACATTCACACAGTCTTTTCGGCAACTAAGACCATATAGATTTTTAAGATAGCCGTTATTAAATGTATATATCTATTGGGGGTCTAGGCATTCCTATTTAAGCCATTTGGTATCCAAATGGCTTAAATAAAATCATCGCACTGCCTGGGATCCGACCCTTGGTATAAAAGGCCAGCACGCTAGCCACTAGATCAAGCCCGAGGGTCACCAACATTCTGAACTTGTAGAAATTTAGAAATTTAATTATTTAATATTCATACAAAAAAAAAAACCCTCAGATCCCAAGAACAAGGAGCGTGCTCTACCTCTGTCCCAAGTGGCAGGGATTTTATTTCTTTGAATATCGAAGTCACAATAAAGATATTTTCCATTCGCTTTATCATATTCAATAATGTATAAAAGGGATATGTCAGCAAAAGGGGGAGTTTTAAGAAAGTTGTGAGAGGCAGATTGTAGAAGCTTAAGTGCATATGAGTAATGATGAGTAAATATAAACATGATGTTGGAACGTAAATAGCCGTTAGTAAAAGGGCAAACGAAGCCTCCATAATGCATCTTTAGTTGATATGGCCAGCTCAAGCATAAATAAACATCACTAGATGAGAAAATGAAATCAACCGACTTCCATTAAAAGCTGAAGTACCAAAAAAGATTTAAACAAGATAAATTTTGTAATTATTTTTTGTTAAATTCACATTCAAAGTCTATAATGAATGTTCCTTAAAACGAGAAAATAGACAGATGGGAACTGTTGCATTCGCAATAAGCTAGCTAGTTTGGCTGTATTCTTTACCATTCTTTTTTTTAAGTTTTGATGCCAACCAGCTTAAAAAGTCTATCACTACTCAACCAACTTCACATTTGAACTTTGATCCTAACAGTCCAATTGTATAAAATAGCTAATTATTATTTTAATAAATGTTATTAAAATTTAAAAGAAGACAGGTGTCTAAAAAAATATTTTACAAAATTGTTATCAACTAGACGCTCAAGTGCATATGTCCTCCTCTTGTTCTAGTAGTCAAGAGTTTGATTTATGTTCCAAAAGTTGAAAATTTTTCTAAATTGGATTATTATTAATATAAAAAAAATGGAGTCAAGATGATCTTAAACGCCGGAAAATATCTTAAATATTTAAATTGTAATAAATATCTTTTGTTTTTAATTTTAAAATATATTTGAAATTCTTGCCCATCTTTGTATTATAGTTTCAGGCTTCCTTTTAAAATAATTTGTATAGACCCCTAGGTCTATATGACATTTAAGCTGAGTAAAAGAGAAAAAAAATAATCTTGAAATCGAGAATATAAGTTTCAGCCTGAGGGAAGAAAATCTTTTATTGAAATGGTTTAGTCCCCATTAGCGTAATTTGTCACGCTACTGGGGTTTTCTATATAGATACGATTGAGGGGAGAACAGGCCAGCTCATTACTAGATGGAGAAATAGATGAGAAGAACAACTTAAAGGGGGTAGAAGAATCCCTCGCGTAATTAGTGGATGCACTACCATCGATGTAATAATGAATTTAAGGTAGAATTTAAAAAATGATTATACATATTTCTTTATAATACTGATTTGTAGAGAGAAGTAAAAAGATTTATCTTTTTATTACTTCAAACACACCTACTCTGGTAATTAAACCAAAACCATTCAAATATTGAGTGTTTAATTAGTCCAACTGGTAGATCCTTGACTTTTTCCTTCCCCGGAATAGATAATAGACAATCTGACATCAATTGTCCCTTTTCTATTTCCTCTGATAATATTGAGAGGTGAATAAAAAAAGAACTATCAATTATAAATAGGTGCTAATTAGGATCTCTATTTCAGGAAGCTGCTTTCAATTTCATCTATAAATAAATATCTGCTCTGAGGGGATCAATAAGCTTAACAACCGGGACTATAAATACAATAATTTCGGGGCAATCAATACAATAGCACTTTAACCCGGTGGATAATAATTGAATTAAAACACGCCCGGGGGTTAAAAACATACCCATCCATATAAGTTAAAAATAATATAGTCTATCTATCCAAACATTCACTGATTGGTATATTAACAAAAAGCTTGGCACCTTTTAAACTAGGCAGTGCTTTGAAAAAGATGGAATCTTTTCAATCAACGCTCAATAGACTGCGAATTCATAATATTGTTAAAGATAAAGACAATTTGTGAGATGAGTTTGTGTTTTGATTGGGTAAAATTGCGCGCGCCTCCTGGTCTCGAATCCTACATGGAGGTCCTGGTATGAGAAATTTTGCATATTAATATTAAACTGTTTTTCGCAATTCGATCTTTTTCTTTCAACCATCTATCCCATTGTCTTAACAATAGAAGGAATAATAATTTATATTTAAAAAATCTGGTGTGACTGTCGCACAGCACACAACTTTCTCTTACCTTCGGTAATTGAAAGTTGTGTTCTGTACACACCAGATTTTTCGTGTCGACATATATTTAGTTTCCGCCGATATACATGGGCGTAATAGGGGAGTGCCGGGGGGAGGGCCCCCCCCCAGAAAGCTCCTTGCCCCAAGAAAAATTGAGAAAATATGGAGCTTACCAGGTCCCCCAGAGGTCAGCTGGTCCCATGCCCCCCCCCCCACCAGCCAAATTCTCTAGTTACGCCCATGCCGATATATTAGAATTCAAGATGTAAAATTTATTAGTATGGGAAAATATTTATTATTTGTTACCATGGCAACAATTTCTCCTATCTTTCCTATGAAGTACAAGAGTAAAGTGGTCTTCAGAATATTTCAATGTAAAAATCAGAATATATATTTTAAAGAGCATCTAAAAAATAATTGATTTTTGAATTTTAATCAAAATCGTTTAAGCGGATTTTGAGAAAATCGAAAAAAACTGAAAAAGTACATCAGTAAAGTACTAGTACTTTTAGGTCGATTTTGATCAAAAGCTTATTTTCACGCCCTAGGAGGGTATGTAACTTAACACCTAGCTCAATTCCTTCATGCATTAAATTGGATACAGACACACACACACACGAGACATACAGACAGAAAACCACTTTTTTGGATTCAGGGGATCTCAAAACGTGTATATCCATCAAAATCTCGATATCGAATTTTTAACATGAATCCAATACTCTCTCTCTATATATATATTAATATAAACATATAGGCAAGAGAAAGTAAAAATGTCATTTGTTTCATTCACCATTTGATTTTTTTTTTAACTCAATTACAACTCAAATGAACAAAAGAGTTTTTTTTTTTTTTTTTATCAAGTTCTTTTAAAATGTCGGTATAGCCTATGTAATATTATTTTAAATTATATTTGAAATGTGAAATATTTCTATACCACTTCATAATTATTAATAAAAAAGCTTTAGACAAAAAGATATATATATTTTTTTAAAGCTATATGTCGTGTATAAATGGAAAGAATAAATGTTTCTTTGAAAAAAGTAATTAACAATAGTCATTAACACTTGTACTAACAATTGTAATTAAAAAATTATTAAAATTGTGATTGTTTCTTTTACACTGCCATCGATCCGTCCATTAAATCGATCTTTAATGAGATTTACAATGTTTGCCGACTGTACAGATAATTATATACTGTAGGTAGGCTACTCATTATCGAATTAAAGCATCACAAAATTGACCGATTGAATATTTGAGCTCTTTTTTATTGGTCAGTATTTTAGCCCTTGGCCATCGGCACCATTACACCACAAAAGTAATATAAAATACATTATCAAAAATTGTACATACATAATAAGACCAAGAGTTAAAGTAAAGCTTTTACAGTTATTGTTATTAAATAAAGATATTTATTTTTGTATATATGTATGTGAAGGGAATGACTGAGGGGTCACCCCTAATAAATTTAAAAAAATAAAATAAATAAATAAATAAAGATATTTGTTTTCGGGTGTTTTATTTGAATAAGATACAAAGTTTTGTCCATTCATTCAGTGGTCTTTTACAGGTACAAATTCAGATCAGGGCCGGAACTAGGAGATTTTTTAGGGGAGGCAAAATTTAATTTGCCGCCTCCTCCTTAGAATTTTCTATCCAAAATTCATATCATTTTACCTTTTTTTTTAGTAAACTTTTCTTTAATTGCCGCCCCCTGATAGCCGCCCGGGGCACACGCACCAACTGCCCCCCTAGATCCGGCCCTGTCAGGTACAATCACAAAGCGTGTATCGATCTATAGTTCAATTCAGAATGTAGATTGCTAGATATAAAAAACTTTATGATTGAATCTGAATTTGTACCTGAAGAAGAATTATTGAATGTTTTCGCCCACCAATCCGATCAAACTATCTGTTTATCGAATGCCTTTCAGAATTTGGGAAGTAGCAGTGGGTGTCTGGGTTTAGATTTTAATAGAAGTTGCATTTTTAAATGAGGTTATACAAAAATTTAATGGCTATTTCACCTTAAAAAATAAATTGTCTCCTTAAACTTGTTAAATTTCCATTTGAAGAGAATTTGAAAAAATTCAATTATTTTTTAACAAGCAAGTAAAAAATAATTCTTGGAAAATAGTATAAGGAAAAGTTAATAAAAAAAAAATCAATAAATTTGAAGCATCTTTAGCAAAAAATTATTCGTTTCTATCTATGCGATTTTCGAAAAATTAAATTCCAAAATCTATTGACCGAAAAATCTTGACCCAAAGGGACTAATTTTATTTTTTAATTCTATATCTGATACAACTTATTCTACAATTTCTCCACTACCCGAGTAAAAATGATCGAGGGATCCACACGCCCGCCGCAGCTAGTCTGCATAGTCAAACTTTAGGGACACACAGGGATCCACACGCCCGATTCAGGGACACACTCAGTAGATCGAAAGTGACCAGAAGAAAAAAATCTAGTGTGACTGGCGCACAGCACACAACTTTCTCTTACCTTCGGTAATCGAAAGTTGTGTACTGTGCTTGTCACACCAGATTTTTTGTGTCGACATGTATTTAGTTTCCGACAGTAGGGTACAATTGAATTCAAGATGTAAAATTTATAAGTATGGGAAAATATTTATATTTTGATACCATGGCAACCATTTCCCTATCTTTTCTATGAAGTACAAGAGTAAAGTGGTCTTCAGAAGATTTCAATCAGAAAATGAGAATATATTAATACATTTTATAGAGAATCTAAAAAATAATTGATTTTTGAATTTAAAAAAAATCATTGGAGCAAATTTTGAGAAAATCGAAAAAAACTGAAAAACTGAATCAGTAAAGTGCTAGTCGTTTTGGTCGATTTTGTTCAAAAGCTTCGTGTCACGTCCCATGGGGGTGCCTAACTTAAATATAAAATTTCAACTTCCTAGCTCTTTTCGTTCTTGAGATATTTTGTTCACAGACAGACACACAGACACACACACAGACAGACCATGTCGCGAAAACCACTTTTTTGGATTCAGGGGACCTCAAAACGTGAAGATCCATCAAAATCTCGACATCGAATTTTTGACATGAATCCAATACTTTCTCTCTCTATATATATTAACATATATATAGAGGTAAGAGAAAGTAATATGTGTCCCTGGGTCAGGCGTGTGGATCCCTGTGTGTCCCTAAAGTTTGACTATGCAGACTAGATGCGGCCGTGTGGATCCCTTGATCATTTTAATTTTTTTTACTTGGGTAAAACTATCAAGGACAATAAATCGTAGAGTACCACGATTATCTCCCGGTTTTTTTTATTATTTCTTCTTCCTATATAAATCCAATCTTGGCTATATAGCACTAGATATAAGACTATAGACCTATTTAAAGTTTTATTATATAGTAGGCTGGGATCAATCCTGCATCAGAGCGATCATCAGCTTAAAGAAGGCACCTCCCAAAAAACATGTATGAAGCCTCTAAGGCTTTTAAATAATTTTTGGACCAAGCCCACCCACCTATTACATCCTCGCGGCACTGAGGATGATGCATGTCATATGCGTCGAAATATTTGCCAAATAAAGGACGTCAGGTGGAGCGATTAATCTGCTGGTTTTTATTCTCCAACCCCATTAAAGTTTTATTTATCTTACAAAATAATTCTCATTACCGGTAGATCTCCTCTGTTCATAACATCAAGACTAAGAAATATCCATTTATATTTTTTTGTTTTTTAATAAATTATTTAAAGAGGCCTCCCTGGAAAAATCCCCCCCTTTTGACATACATGAAGAAATGATAAAAACATTTTTCCACAATTCAGAAATTTTAAAATCTATGTTTAATCAACAGCCTACCAGTTTTTAATTTATGTGTATAATTGTTCGTAAAGAGTAATGAAATCAAGAGGCAGCTCTTTTTTTTATGAACTTTCAACGTCCTTGTTGAATATAGGAATAATAAAGAACGAATTTTAAAATATAGATCTTTTGGAAGGTAAACAGAATAATGTTGTTTATCTCAAATATTTATTTTTGAATATATTTTGAGTTTTTATATATCCATTTATCTATGAATTTCGTATCTTTACACTATAAAAAGATGAAATGAAATGATCTTTAAAAAAATGATTTATCATAGAAAAAAAAAACAAGAATATAAGATATCTAAATAAAAGATTCAGTTTAAAGATGTTATGATTTAAAATAAAAAGAAGTTTAGTCAGCTTACTTGTTTTGATTTTAAATTTGTTCCTGATTTTTTGCAATTAATAAGAATGTCAAGCTCATTTTAATAGTGTTTATATTAAAACCAAAAAATTAATTATTAAATCAAGAGAAAAAAAATAAGATTAGTCTGAACAGACTATATAGTCAGTAAATAAAAAAATAATAGACATCAATCTGGGTGTAAATTAACTAACAATTGCCGGAATACATCCAATGAGTGAGTTAGTTTAGTAGAGTACAAATTCCTTTTTGAGGAGAATACAGAATACTAGAAAGGGTTTGTAAACAAGATCTTTCTTGTTTAGAAGTAACTTGCCTCTCAGCACACAATTGTTTTTAAAGTTACACATAGTTACTTCCGGTGGAAAGCATCGAAATAAACTTGGTTGGTTGGTTGGTTAAGTTGAGCTAATTTCAGTTTAGTTAACAAAATTTATATATATATATATATATATTTGAATATATAATATATGACATGTCTGTGCTAGTGTTAAAAAATATAAATTTTAATCAAATTAAATAAAAGTTTTTTTTTATTAAGAATTTTCGATTCTGATTATACATATATCATTTATGATACAATTATCCAAGCAGATTCATTTATATCAAATGGAGATTAATTGATCTACCAGGTATCTAAATTTTCATGGGACTGTCTGTGATCCGGAACCTCATTCCTAGGAATAATAACAATTTCAAAACCTCTCTGACCTCTGAGGACGAAGCAAAAACATTTTATAGAGAGACTCTAAAAATTTCAATAGAATTTTGAAAAAGTATTTCCAATTTTGGAATTTAGAAGAAATTTGCAAACTAGAAATGTCAAATTTTGCTAATTGCCAGAAATTTTTTATTGTCTGACCTTTCTTTTAATTGAAAAAATAGACCTTATTTTGCACACTAACTACGTTTACGCTGAGGAGCTGAATTAAAAAAATTCCGAAGCAATTTTTTAATACAAACTCAAAAAAATATTAGTGTGAGGTGGTTAGCTGAGTAGATATTGTAGTAAGGGATGAAAGAAAGAGCAGTTGCAGCTAGTTTTATTTCGTTTTATTAGGCACTTCAAGCCGACGTTTCGTTCAGATATACGACCATCCTCAGGGATGAAGTATGTCAACAAAACTCCTCAAAAGGTCGAATGATGCAATTGAGTAAAAGATTTTTCGCTATTAAATATAAAACATATTTGTGTTTTTAAATAATTTTTCACTTGAATGATTGATATACTATATATTATGAACTGGATGGTAGATACATTTTAAACATATGAAAGTATTGAAAGACAGTCGATTCAATTTTTCGAGTTGCAGCAAAGGAGTGTCTTGTGTGGTAGATTCTGGATGGGAGGGAGGTGCATGGAATGGGGATGAAATGTGTCGAGACGCCTATCCACGATAAGCCAATCTCTGAATGGAAGAGGAGATATCTGAAGAGAGAGCCGAGAATGTCAAGTCCATCAGTTGAGAAGAGAGATTCGTCTTTGATTTTGTCACTCCATCCCACCCTCATCCAGCCCAAATCCACCCAACCACCCTTTTCAGATTCATCTCAAACCGCAATTTTCACTTCAATGAGCGAAAATAAGATTAGAAATGAAAAACTATGCTTTGAAGGGTGCGATTTGGAAATTACAATAATCAGCTAATAGTGGAGACGAAATTAAGATATGAATAAATGAAAAAAAAATCCCTAAAGCTTGCATAAATTACTTTGTGTGTGTTGCGGGACAACTCACGAATGTATTTTTCGATTCAAAACTATTCTAGAGTGAATCCTGATATGAATAAATAACAGATGATCTGTCCAAGGGCGTAACTAAGTCGAATGTCATTATCAAGTTTAGAGGACCCCTATGTTTAAAAAAATCTGGTGTGACTGCCACACATCACACAACTTTCTCTTACCTTCGGTAATCGAAAGTTGGGTTTGTATCGACATGTATTTAGTTTCCGCCTATATATTAGAATTCAAGATGTAAAATTTATAAGTATGGGAACATATTTATATTTTGTTACCATGGCAACCATTTCTCCTATCTTTTCTATGGAGTACAAGAGTAAAGTGGTCTTCAGAAGATTTCAATGGCAAAATGAGAATATACATTTTAAAGAGCATCTAAAAAATAATTGATTTATGAATTTAACAAACAAAATCGTTGGAGCGAATTTTGAGAAGATCGAAAAAAACTGAAAAAGTGCATCAGTAAAGTACTAGTACTTTTGGTTGATTATGTTCAAAAGCTTCGTGTCACGTGCCAGGGGGTGTCTAACTTAAATATGAAATTTCAACTTCCTTGCTCTTTTTGTTCTTGAGATATTTTGTCCACAGACACACAGACAGGCCATATTGCGAAAACAACTTTTTTGGATTCAGGGGCCTTCAAAACGTGTATATCCGTCAAAATTTCGACTTCGAATTTTTGACATCTCTCTCTATCATATCATACATAGTAAGAGAAAGTAAAAATTGTCTCACAAAATGGTGAAAAAAATATCTCAAGAACAAAAAGAGCTACGAGGCTGAAATTTTATATGGAACGGAACACGAAGCAGAACAATTGCTGCAATCTACAGTATTTAATGAATTTTCGGTCCATCACCATAACCCTACCGTAGGGGAACATAAACATTTGCACCCTGGCCAGACGCCTATTATTTGGTTGAAAAGCCAGCCCAATTGACTCTGCACCATTTATCTGGTTAAATTTGATCTTAAATTAATAAAATTTTCAACTTTTTTATTATTAATTTCATCTTGTTATTTGAAAAAATTAACTTATTTCAAATTTGAACGAAACTTGTATCCCAATTTTTAATAAAATTTCTCCGATATCTAAATAGACAGCCTTTATAATGAAAATAACTCGGGCGTTAAAATATTCTTATTAAAAAATTATATTAAAAATATTCTTGTCATCTAGTGTGATGTCTCACAGCATACAACTTTCTCTTACCTTCGGTAGTCAAGAAAGTTTGCGTATATTTTCAATATTTTTTAGGGTATTTATAAATCAATTTTTTTAGCTAGAGTAAATTATATTTTACTTTCTCTTGCCTATATGAAATATAATTTGGACCATGAACTAACTTGGGAGTGGGAGAGTGGGTTGCAAAGTCAGGACTTTTTCAGTTTTTATTTTGTTTTCCTACTGCTTCTAAGTATATTTTGTGCACAGAGTACAATACAAAGT
>JAKCPI010016443.1:0-28298 GCA_023213315.1 Euborellia annulipes | reverse complement strand
GGTTTTATTCCTTTGGGAATAAATTCGAAATTAAATAATAATAATTCGACTGGCCCCTTTGACGCAGGATTTGCTCTCTTCTGAAACAAAGAAATAATTTTTTTTTTTAATCCTCTTCTATCATCATATTTTAAATATTCAATAAAGATTATTTTATTTTATTAAATAATTGTTTTATTTTCCCGTAATCCTTTCCTTTCTCATCTTTAAATATTCATTATAAAAGTATATTAGTATGTTTATCGAATTTTAATTAGAATTTTTCCCTCAATTCATTCAGATAACGGATTATTAAAAAATATTTTTTTTTAATTAAGTACTTGATTTTTTTCTAATTTGAAAGGTATAATTCTTTTATGTCCAATCTTCTTAAGGGTTTGATTCTTTTTGGTATTTTTTTTTTTATTTTAACAAATCTTGCCTTTTAAAAAGAAAATTTAGAGATTTTTATGGAAAATTTTAATAGAAAAAAAAAACCGATGAGTATATTCATCCCTCTCGACATTCTTAATTATTAATTGATAAGGGATGAAGAATGGAGAAATTTATTAGAAAAATTAAGATATTTAGAAATTATCTGTTCTTTAATTTAAATGATAAAGAATTTTATATAATTTATTTATTTTAACCCACCACCTTCAGGAAAAACACCCCTATTTCTATATTACATAACGGTAAGAGAAAGTAAAAGTCATCTGAATTGTTTAAACTTATAATTAGAGGGGCCGAGTGAGGAAACTGTTTAAGAAAAGAATGCATTCAGACAGTGAAGAAAAAATTCCACCTCTAAAAATCACACTTATTACTATACCACTGACGAGAGATAAAATTTAAGAATTTCTATTTTCAATTATTTAATAATAATTTCTTATTAAATATTATTATATAGAGATTATAGGAGAGCTAAATTCTCTGTTGGTGGGTGGAGGGTGAGAAGGGTGCGAGAGTAATCCATTTGCTTAAATGTAAACATTTTACAAAAAAAAAAAATATTTTAAATTTCATTATTAAAGAAAATAACTATATAGAAGGGGTGATTTACACCCTTTCTCACCCTCCACCTGGGGTACACGACTTGATCATAGTGTTGTATTGAAAAATTGGATAATTTTATCAGTATATTTTAAGAGAGAAAAAAAAAATTGAAAACAGAAATTTAATTCATTATGCAAATGAGATATGAAAAGATTCATTACCGTAATAAAAAGATGGCCAGAAGGGGAGTAAATGAGGTTGGTTGATGAATGTCTTATTTGCACAAATAACACAATATAAAAAAAAAACTAAACACACGAGAGAGAGATTGAGAAAGAAGACCAAACGACTGACTCATGTCTCGTCTCGAATTCAACTGACAGACAGGTCAGGCCGCCTGACAGACAGGCAACCAGCAAACAAGCAGACATCGATCGATAGAGAAATAGCATTGCGAGAGGAGCGCCCAAGAAAAAAAAATTAAATAAATTCTCTATTTATAAAAATTCCATTCACTTGCAAACTAACGGGGTTTTATTCCGTTGGGAATAAAATCGAAATTAAATAACTATTAAAAGACTCTCTTTATTTATCCACTCTTTTTTTTTTTTTTTTTTTTTTTTTTCAAAAAAACATTCACACTTTTTCTCATTCACACTCACACTCACACACTCATTCACACAGTCTTTTCGGCAACTCAGGCCATTTAAGACTTTAGACGATAACCGTTATTGATAAATATACATATAGGGGTCCAGGCATTCTTATTTAAGCCATTTGGTATCCAATTGGCTTAAATAAAATCATCGGACTGCCTGGGGTCCGAACCCGCGACGTTTGGTATATGAGGTTAGCACGTAAACCTCTACGCCATGCCCCGAGGGCATCCACTCTTAAAACTCATAAAATAAAATATTTTCAAGTGTTATTTTTTGTATTTATTTATTTATTAGGGATAAATTCGAAGTGAAATACTTTTTAAAAGACTCCCCCCACCCTTAAAAAAAACTCACCCCTAATAAAATAAAATACTTTCAAGTGTTATTTTTTGTATTTATTTATTTATTAGGGATAAATTCGAAGTGAAATACTTTTTAAAAGACTCCCCCACCCTTAAAAAAACTCACCCCTAATAAAATAAAATACTTTCAAGTGTTATTTTTTGTATTTATTTATTTATTAGGGATAAATTCGAAGTGAAATACTTTTTAAAAGACTCCCCCACCCTTAAAAAAACTCACCCCTAATAAAATAAAATAAAATACTTTCAAGTGTTATTTTTGGTATTTATTTATTTATTAGGGATAAATTCGAAGTGAAATAATTTTTAAAAGACTCCCCCCACCCTTAAAAAACTCACCCCTAATAAAATACTTTCAAGTGTTATTTTTTGTATTTATTTATTTATTAGGGATAAATTCGAAGTGAAATACTTTTTAAAAGACTCCTCCCACCCTTAAAAAAACTCACCCCTAATAAAATAAAATACTTTCAAGTGTTATTTTTTGTATTTATTTATTTATTAGGGATAAATTCGAAGTGAAATACTTTTTAAAAGACTCCCCCACCCTTAAAAAACTCACCCCTAATAAAATAAAATAAAATACTTTCAAGTGTTATTTTTTGTATTTATTTATTTATTAGGGATAAATTCGAAGTGAAATAATTTTTAAAAGACTCTCTTTCCCACCCTTAAAAAAACTCACCCCTAATAAAATAAAATACTTTCAAGTGTTATTTTTTGTATTTATTTATTTATTAGGGATAAATTCGAAGTGAAATACTTTTTAAAAGACTTCCTTTCCCACCCTTAAAAAACTCACCCCTAATAAAATAAAATAAAATACTTTCAAGTGTTATTTTTTGTATTTATTTATTTATTAGGGATAAATTCGAAGTGAAATACTTTTTAAAAGACTTCCTTTCCCACCCTTAAAAAACTCACCCCTAATAAAATAAAATAAAATACTTTCAAGTGTTATTTTTTGTATTTATTTATTTATTAGGGATAAATTCGAAGTGAAATACTTTTTAAAAGACTCTCGCCCACCCTTAAAAAAACTCACCCCTAATAAAATAAAATAAAATACTTTCAAGTGTTATTTTTTGTATTTATTTATTTATTAGGGATAAATTCGAAGTGAAATACTTTTTAAAAGACTCCTGCCCACCCTTAAAAAAACTCACCCCTAATAAAATAAAATAAAATACTTTCAAGTGTTATTTTTTGTATTTATTTATTTATTAGGGATAAATTCGAAGTGAAATACTTTTTAAAAGACTCTCGTCCCACCCTTAAAAAACTCACCCCTAATAAAATAAAATAAAATACTTTCAAGTGTTATTTTTTGTATTTATTTATTTATTAGGGATAAATTCGAAGTGAAATACTTTTTAAAAGACTCCCCCCACCCTTAAAAAAACTCGCCCCTAATAAAATAAAATAAAATACTTTCAAGTGTTATTTTTTGTATTTATTTATTTATTAGGGATAAATTCGAAGTGAAATACTTTTTAAAAGACTCCCCCCACCCTTAAAAAAACTCACCCCTAATAAAATAAAATAAAATACTTTCAAGTGTTATTTTTTGTATTTATTTATTTATTAGGGATAAATTCGAAGTGAAATACTTTTTAAAAGACTCCGCCCACCCTTAAAAAAACTCACCCCTAATAAAATAAAATAAAATACTTTCAAGTGTTATTTTTGGTATTTATTTATTAGGGATAAATTCGAAGTGAAATAATTTTTAAAAGACTCCCCCACCCTTAAAAAAACTCACCCCTAATAAAATAAAATAAAATATTTTCAAGTGTTATTTTTTGTATTTATTTATTTATTAGGGATAAATTCGAAGTGAAATACTTTTTAAAAGACTCCCCCCACCCTTAAAAAAACTCACCCCTAATAAAATAAAATAAAATACTTTCAAGTGTTATTTTTTGTATTTATTTATTTATTAGGGATAAATTCGAAGTGAAATACTTTTTAAAAGACTCCGCCCACCCTTAAAAAAACTCACCCCTAATAAAATAAAATAAAATACTTTCAAGTGTTATTTTTGGTATTTATTTATTAGGGATAAATTCGAAGTGAAATAATTTTTAAAAGACTCCCCCACCCTTAAAAAACTCACCCCTAATAAAATAAAATAAAATACTTTCAAGTGTTATTTTTTGTATTTATTTATTTATTAGGGATAAATTCGAAGTGAAATACTTTTTAAAAGACTCCCCCACCCTTAAAAAAACTCACCCCTAATAAAATAAAATAAAATACTTTCAAGTGTTATTTTTGGTATTTATTTATTTATTAGGGATAAATTCGAAGTGAAATAATTTTTAAAAGACTCCCCCCACCCTTAAAAAAACTCACCACTAATAAAATAAAATACTTTCAAGTGTTATTTTTGGTATTTATTTATTTATTAGGGATAAATTCGAAGTGAAATACTTTTTAAAAGACTCCCCCACCCTTAAAAAAACTCACCACTAATAAAATAAAATTCTTTCAAGTGTTATTTTTGGTATTTATTTATTTATTAGGGATAAATTCGAAGTGAAATACTTTTTAAAAGACTCCCCCACCCTTAAAAAAACTCACCCCTAATAAAATAAAATAAAATACTTTCAAGTGTTATTTTTTGTATTTATTTATTTATTAGGGATAAATTCGAAGTGAAATACTTTTTAAAAGACTCCCCCCACCCTTAAAAAACTCACCCCTAATAAAATAAAATAAAATACTTTCAAGTGTTATTTTTTGTATTTATTTATTTATTAGGGATAAATTCGAAGTGAAATACTTTTTAAAAGACTCCGCCCACCCTTAAAAAAACTCACCCCTAATAAAATAAAATAAAATACTTTCAAGTGTTATTTTTTGTATTTATTTATTTATTAGGGATAAATTCGAAGTGAAATAATTTTTAAAAGACTCCCTTTATTTATCAACCCTTAAGACACACCCCCGAATAGAAAGAATTTACTCATTGCCCTACCAATCATTTCTATAGACCTAATATAGAAAGTAGATAATTTTTCTATTATTATTCTAAGTTAGAATATTCTCATAGAGAATTAGAAATTGTAAGAAGAAATTTTTGAATTTTATTTTTTTTCATAATCAAGAAAGTTGATTTGTTATTAAAATAATTTGGTAAAAATAATGATAAAAATCAAAGGGGGGGGGGGGGCGAGAGAGACTTCTATAGAAATGATAATCAAGTATCATAAAATGAGGGAGGATTTCTTTTGGCCTATAAGAGATTTTAAAAGAGAGAGAATGTAATGACCTTTCCCAGGAAATGATGAATAAAAAATTTGATTGTCATGACTTACCATGTGCAGAGAGAGACCCTCGGAGTGCCCTTAGATGGGGATGCTCGAGCGACAAGGTCGATGCTTATTTAACAAAGATACGTGTTAAGATTTCGCTTCTGATGCTCCCTCATTTGCATGTTGATTTGTTTTAGCTGATTTTGACTTGTTGCCAAGTAACACATCAAGAAATGCTGAAACAAAAGAAAGTATAATTAATTAATATTAAATATCTTTTTTTCTCAATTTTATTATAAGGCTTTTTTTGGCTAATTTAAATATCTTACTCAACGTTAATATTTTAACAACTAGATATTACAATTTAAATTGATATTGAATAAATTTTTACTTTCTCGTACCCTATATATGAAATATATAGAGAGAGAAAGTATTGCGATCATGTCAAAAATTCGATGTCGAGATTTTTTTTATTATTGTTTTAATAAACCGAATTTCCTTTCTTAATTACTTGTTGAAATATCTATTTCTCAAATATATTTTCTAGTCAAATCGTAAATAGCAAAGCACAATTATTAAAAAAATTTTTGCGTTTATTAATTAAATAAATATTATTTTAATCACTTGAAAATCAGGCCAATTTTTACCAAAATAAAATATTTTTAAAAATCTGGTGTGACTGCCCCTAGATTTTTTGTGTCGACATACGTATTATAATATATATAGTTTCAGTCGAAATATTAGAAGATGAAATGAAATTTATAAGCAGGGCTCGGGCCCTCAGACTTGGTCTAGTGGCTAGAGTGCTGGCCTTCTAAACCAAGGGTCAGGGGTTCGGATCCCAGGCAGTCCGATGATTTTATTTAAGCCATTTGGATTCCAAATGTCTTAATTAAGAATGCCTGGACCCCCTATAGATATGTATATTTAATAACGGTTATTGTAAAAGTCTTATGGCCTAAGTTGCCGAAACGACGGTGTGCATGTGTGTGTTTTTTTTTATTAAAAAAAAATACTAATAAAACCTCAAATTATGCATTTAAAAAGGCCGAAATATGCATCAAAAATATTCCGTGTCTGTGTGTGTGTATGTGTTCAATTTTAAGCATGAAGGAATTGAGCTAGGAAGATGAAATTTTATATATAAGTTAGGCACCCCCTTAGGGAGTGAAAATAAGCTTTTAAACAAAATTGGCCAAAAACTACTAGTACTTTACTGATGTTAATTTTTGAGTTTTTTTTTTAGATTTTCTCAAAATTCGTTTCAACGATTTTGATTAAAATTAAAAAAATCAATTATTTTTTAAGAGTTTTTTTCGGCGAGTTTTTTTCGACGTTTTTTCGGCGAGAATTATTATATTACACTGGCACTACATTTAAAATATATTTTCCAGAAATCAATTATAATAAAAATAAAAATTGTCCAGCAATTTTTTGTTTTGCGGACTATTTGGCGCCCGGGGCATCATGACCCCCCTTGCTCCCCCCTCGCTAGGCCACTGGTTATTACATTTCACGTTTGTAAATTTTCAAGCTGTTGTTCTGTTGCATAAAGAAAGTAAAAAGATAAAATTTCATAGAAATATTTCTGTAAATCGACTAGCACACCTCAAAATGCTTTCCCAGGCAGTATTTAAAAATAATATTGACAAACGATTTTTTTATTTATTTTTAGGAAAAATAATAATAATATTTTAATTGGAATGAGAAATGTACACCCCCTTTCCTCCCTCTGGTTTCATTATTAAAAATAAGAGATAATTTTATAACTTAGAAAATGCCATCGGGCTTGGTGTAGTTGGCAGCTAGCCTGCCTTGTATACCAAGGGTCGAGGGTTCGGACACCAGGCAGTCCGATAGATATATTTACAAATAACTGGTATCGTAAAAAGTTTTAAACGGCCTAAGTTGCCAAAAATACTGTGTGTATGTGTGTGAATGGGAAAAAAGTGAGTGTTTAAAAAAAAAAACTTAGAAAATATAACAATAAAATGTTAACCCTTAATGAAAATGAAATATGCAAATTATAAATACCTTTTGATTAAGAATTGAGGGGTGTGTGATGTTTTATTCTCACTAATAGAATCGCAATGGAAGAAAAGCAGAGAGATGGTTTCAATCGACTGGCTTCTTGCTCCAGGTGAATGCAACTAAAACACTTGCTTTGCCTTGTATCAGCTCACAATTACAAAAAAAGTTTTAAAAAAATAATTTCCAATTGCTTAAATCCTGTTTCTTTGATAATGATGATGACGAACGAATACATTCTGAAACAAAGAAATATTTATTTATTATTTTTTATCCTATTCTATCATCAACATAATTTAAATATTCAATAAAGATTATTTTTTTTAAATAATTGTTTTATTTATCCAGTAATCCTTTCCCCAATATCCTTTTTAAATACAAAAATTCAATTTTCATAAAAGAAATCATATGATAGGTTTTTTTTTTTTAGAAAAGTTAAAAAAAAATTATTAATTTATCTTTTTACTTCCTTTTACCCTATATATTTTTTCTTTTAGACGAGATAAAAAATAAAAAACAGCTTGTTTGTTTTTCCAATATTAAAAATTAATTAAAATTTAGAATATATAAACGTATTTTTCCTTTCTATCCCTTTTAATCATTAATCACCCTTAAATAACAAACCCCCTATTAAATAAATAGCTAAAGAGGTTGCAATATTTTTTTTATATCTTCTAATTAAATTTATATTTTCCTATGGAAATTTTTTTATATTCAATTGCGAAATGTTATTAAATTACAAGTTGTTTTTTTTTCTATTAGATAAGGGATAAAAACAAAATCCTGTGATATTTGGGGAAAATTCAATAGAAATGAATATACACTGCCTCGCAAAAAAAGTGGCGCACTTTGTTTCTTCTTAAAAAGACCTATTTTACTCTACCTTAATGATACTGAAATTTATTAAACATTTAATATGAAGTATCTTATACATTTCTAAGTAAATTTAATACAAATCCATATCATTTTAATAAATAATTATAATTTAATCAAAACAAAGACAAAAATGTTGAAATTTTTTTATTAACGCCAAATTTTTAATATTTTAAAATAATCTTTCCTTTTCAGGTTTTCTCTGTTCTATTTATTGGAAATTCTTATAAAAACAAAATTTTTAATTAATATCCAACAAAATATATCGAGAGTAAGTTGATTTGTCTCAAAAATTGAAAATACACATATTTTTCTTCATTTTATTTAAATTGTATAATTTGATAAAAATGTTTTGAATTTGTGCTAAAGTTATTTAGAAATGTATAAGTTTATTCATATTAAATGTTTAATAAATTACAGTATCATTAGAATAGATTAGAACATGTCTCCTTAAAGAAGAAACAAAGTGCGCCACTTTTTTTGCGGGGGAGTGTAATTCAATATTATTTAACTCCCTCCATCCCACTTGGCATATTTAATTATTAATTAACAAGGGATGAATAATTGAATAATGTTTATTTACCTGAGGAAGAGAAGAGAAAGATTGAGATGTTGCTGCTGAACCGAAATGCGAATTTCTAAAGTCCGAGCCTGACTTTAAGCGCTCTGAATGGAGTGGCGGGGAGAGCAGTCTTCTTCAAGTGGGGAGCGAAAATCTGTAACAAGAGATAATAATACAAAATTATTTACAAAAATTTGTCATTTCTTCTTTGATTTTTAGACCATCTTTCATACTAATATTATTGGAAAAATAAAGTGATTCAAATATTAAGCTCACCAAATAGGAACTCTAAATAACGTTGAGTTCATCTGGCTGCATTAACGACAAGAAGCCTCTGCTAAGGATTTCTGAAATTAAAAAAAGAGAAAAATTAATCTCTATAATCAAATAAAGAGATAGTTAAAAAAAAAAAAAGTTTTAATTAGTGATTAGTGAATTTATATTCGATAATATGAAGTCAATATGTAAATATATATCCATACTCAATAAACTATATCTTATTTATACATTCATTTAACCCAAAGTTTCCAAAAAATAAATTAAACTAAGAAAAGAACAAAGATATATAATATTAAATAGATATTACCTTATATATATTTTTTGATGATTGAATGTCATTTTGTTCTCATTCAAAGTTAAACCATCTCAGATGATTCATAATCAAATCTAAAATTAAATTAATATTTATTTAATATCAGAATAATAGAATAAAATTAATAGATATAATAGATTACCTAATTTTATATTATGAATAAAAAATCTCGCTGGAGTTTCAACAAATCGAATGAGTCGTAGTCACTTCTGATTACATCTTTTTTTGAATAGATGCATAAAGTCCAAAGACTTATATGACTATTGCAGCTAGTTTGTTCCAAATAACGATAAGTCATAGGACCAAAAGAAGACTTGACATGTTCTACTGCTAGTCGTTAGCTTAGTAATGAAGGGATGATGCCCCTCTTGTGTTTCGGCAATATCATTGGGTGAATTGATATAATTTAGTTCTGCTGAGGATCTTTTTACTACTAGATAGTCATTCGACGCCCCTTTCCAAAGGTGAGTACCATCAGTCGAGACATGACTGAATTTGGGCCTTGAAGAGGGTGAGAAGTAGCGAGACTTAGATTTGAAGTAAAACCCGAGCTTCTGAAATTGAAAAGAAAATACAGTATTATAATAATTTAATGTTAAATTTTGTTCATTTACATTTCTTACTGACGAGAGAGACAAAAGTCATCCATAAAAAATTCTTTCTTTTCTAATATTATTTAATTTTCTTTGAATTCATTCTGATATTAAATATGAAATGAATGTCTTATTCTCTTTTAGAAGAGCAATAATTAAAGTAACAATTAAATGAAATGGCCTAAACATATATTTATATATATATATATATAGTATATATACATTACCTAATTTTAAAGTTTCATATTCAAGGGAAGATCATTAACTATTAACGAAATAAGCTTTCTTTCAAAACATCTAAAAACAATGTGAACATCAGTTTTTTTAAAAGATTTATAAAGCCCCGAGGAGGCCAATATTAAATCATGTGATTATTTCAATGTTTAAAAAAAAAATTAATGGAAACTTTATAGTTCAAAATTAAAAGAGAATTCAAAAAAGATTTTCATTTTCTTTTATAAAAACAATGAAATAATCACATAAGAAATCTATGGAGGATTACTTACATTTGAAAATAATCTTGATGTTTGTTACTTTCTTGTTCTTAAAGACTTCCAAATTTTAGTCATTTTTAATTGGTGCTGTCCAAATTCAAAAACTGAGAAATAAAAAATATTAAATTTTAGATGATAGTCTTAGAAAAGATTCAAATAGAACTATTTATACAGGTGTATAGGCCTATATATAAATGGAAAATTAAAAATTCGAATAACATCTTTGCAAAAAGAATTCGATTTAAGTATTAAATTTATTGATCTGCTCTTTTATCCTTTAGTTTACTTTGAAATTAAAATAATGAAATGTGAGAAGAATAAAAAGGAAATAGAAATGATTGGAATTGTGCAAAAAAAAACAAAAAAACAAGAGAAGGTAAAATGTATTAATAAAAATTAAAAAAATCAAAGTCATGGAATCTAAAACGAGGGGTGATTGTTCAAAATCTAAATTTAAAATAAATAATTTAATAAAAAAAGATTAATTTTTATAATCAGTCCTTGTTAAGTGAATGCACCCATTTGACAAATGATGAAAATAATAAAAATTTATTATTTAATAAATCACTTAAACCATTTTAAATATATTAATCAAATAGGGAATAACTTTAAAAAGTCGAAAATACGAAATAAAAGAGAAAATGAGATAGAATCTTAACCAAGAGGAGCAAATGACATTCAACGATAATATCTATATATTTTAAGTGGAAATTAGTAGAAAATATCTAATAAAAACAAAAAAATGGAAAGAAATGCAATTTAAATAATAAATACCTTATAAAATTGAGATAATTGTTAGCTGAAGTTGACAGGTGATGAGAAGCACACAGACAGGCACACACATGGAGATCAGAGGCGAGTTCTCTTATAAAAGTTGGTTCAATTACTTGCTGAAATATACCTAAAAAATCAAAACATTTTTTTTATTAATTTCAAATAAAATATTAAATATTTATTTATTTTAGTATTTAAATAAAATATATATATCGATTTTTAATTAAAAGAAAGAAATAATTTTTATTTAAATAAGCAGACTGTCTAAAGGTTGGTTCAATAACTTGTTGATTTAAGTTTTTGAAATTCATATACAATAAAAACTTTAATATAAATAAAATATTAATTAAGTTTTCTATTTAAATAAAATATTTTTTTTAGATAAATGTAGGTAAATAACATTTTTATTTAACAAAATTTTGAACTATGAGGCGGGATTAATAAATAAAAAATTATTGCTTTCTTTTAATTAAAAATTAAGATCACTGTGTAATTTTAATTGGCAAAAATGTTCAGTGGGGGACAATATTAAGACCCACCTAATCGTTTTCTACTTGAGATTATTTATATTATATATTTTTTAATGGAAACTTTCATGGTTCAAACCTAGAAAATTTCCAATAAAGATTTTCATTTTCTTTTATAAAAACAATGAAATAATCACAAGTAGAAAACGCACGGGTAGGACTATTGCGAGGCAATACGAACCTGATACGAACAATACCCCTGGCAATATTGATCAATGAGCAAATATCAAGGAATTTAAAAATCAAACTAAAAGATCTAATCGAATTCTAAAGTTCCCAAAGTAAAAAGATTTTTCTTTCATCGATCAGTAATTATTAAAATTAGCCGCAATCCTCTATTTAGGCGGGACTTCGGGTTCTCTGATGAAGAATTCATGAAGCACCTCTCTTCTTGTATCCCAGAATTTTTAAAACTCGATTAACAAAATAGTCAAGATTTTATTTATTTCTTTGCCAATCATTATGAAAAAAAAATAGATTTTTTAATCATAAATCTATGGTGAATTTTTTTTTAACAATATATATATATATGAAATTATATAAAATGGGCATTCCTCTTTTATAATCAAGGCCCGACCACAACGCACCCAAACGGCAAGCCGGCTAAACTTAAATATAAACATCCTTCCAATCAACTTGGAAACTCCTTGAAAGATTTTTTTTTCTAAAAATCTAATTCGATTATATGAAAAGGGAATGATGCTAGCATGTTATTTTTGAACTATTGTTTCTGTTTAGGATTTTTAATTTCTTTAAATCCGTCCAGTTATTGTTCTTCTATAGTTTAAAAATATATCTCCACTTATATTAATTAATACATTTGATTTTAAATAAATTAAAGAAATTTGGATTCCAATATGATAACAGCAACTGCGTCAAGATTCGCCGTTCTTAGTGTCGACGATGATGATGAGGAGAAACCAAAGAAAAGTTTAAAAAAGAAACCAGAACAAGGGACGTCAGGAAAGGCACCGCCCAAGCCGATCAATGACAAGAAAAAGACCAATAAAGCAACTAATAATGTTGTTGAAATGAGTAAAAATAAACAAGAAAAAAAGAATAAGAAAAAGCCAACGACTAAAAAGAACTCTGATGATCAATGGGATGCTTGGTTAAAAAAAGATGTAGAAATTGTTAATGAAACTTATGAACAACAACTACATGAAGCCATCCTAATGTCAACTTTGGATTATGAAGAAAAAAGGGCAAATGATGAGGCGATGGGTAAAAAAGAAGAGCCAGCTAATAAAAAACAAGGAAAAAAGAACAAAAAAACCACCATGTCACTAGATGAGTTTAATAATTTAGATAATAAAAAAAAGCCTCCTGTTCCAGTTCCAGTACCTGTCAAAGAAGAGACTGATTTTTTTGAACAAGTTTCCGCAGGAGCACAAACTGAGGTAGCTAAAGCAAAAGCTCGAGAGGCAAGGGAAGCTCGAAATCCTCCTTCAAAATCTCATGTTGATTTACCATCCCCTTCTTCCTCTTCCTCTTCTACATCGACCAGAATGTCAATCAAAGCGTATCAGGAAGCTCTAGAATTAAAAACCTCTGAGGCAGCAAGACTCTCAGATAGAGTTAACGAATTGGAAAATTCATTGGAAATAGCCAAAGCAAGATGCAAGAAACTTTGCCGACTTTTGGCTGATGGTGAAGCTCGTGAAAAGGCAGAATTGATTGTTGAAGCGGAACGACTTAGAAAAACTCGCGATGAATACGCGATTGAAGTTGCATCGCTTCATGAATCTTTAGAACGAGAGAGAAGTAAAGTTCGAGCATTGGAGAGTAAACAACCAAAGCAGACCATTTCTAATAAACATTAAAGGTAATTTAGTTTATATTTAAAGATTCCCAATAGGTTTTTGGATGGAGGGTGGAGTTTGGTTGAGAAAACTATAATTTGACCAAGCATGATTAACTAGCACTTGAAAGCGAATAGTATGTGAAGATAAAGTTGCTGTCGCTGACTTTTCAGCACCGGTGTAGAAAGGGAAAAATTTTTTCAAATTGAGTTTAATCGTAATATTTCAAAGGCAGACACTCTCTTCTTTAGAGCCCATGGTAGAGTGCCAGGCCAAGTTCGGTGAAACAATTTTTCATTTTCCTCGGAGGAAGAACATATATATTTTTGCAAGTTTGCGAGATATGTTTGTGCTTAAGGACAAAATTGCACCCCCTTTGCCCAATCTTAAGCACAAACATATCTTGCAAACTTGCTATATTAAACGATATATTGACTGGCTAATGAACAGTCTATTTGAGCATTGATTGAAAAAATTCCATCCTTTTCAAACAAGGCTCTGTAAAAGAGAAGCGTAACTAGTTCTTATTCTTTTTTATTAATCTCAGCAGCCCGCTGTTTCGATCCCGGTAGGGATCATCTTCAGAGCTATAAATATCAATATATACAAACGTTTTTACTTTTTTTTTTTAAATATACATAAAAGCACAGTTAGATACATATTATAAATTTTTTGTATATAATTACCATAGAGGCTAGTCATAATAAAAAACGTTTGTATATATATATATATCGACGCTCTCAGTAGAAAAGTGTCTAAATCCACTTTTTTTCGAAAATCATTTTTTGTATTTTCTGTTGAAAAATATCTTTTTCCTTATGCCCTGAACTGTGTAAGAGCGTAATTCAAATTTTTCAGTTCGAAAAGTTGTCGCACGAAAAGTGTTTAACAGTGGCTCTAACAATGACAATGAAATGTTTTTTGGCTCTCCTGAAAAATAAACAAAAATGGAGTTAGGCACTTTACTAATTAGAACGTCGATATATATATATATATATATATATGAAGAAAAGCCCTACCGGTTTCATTGTGAGGCTGAGATTAAAAAAAAATAAAAAGACCTCTTTTATTTCTACCATTATTATCTAATACAGCTAACATTTTGAAATATTTTATATTCTTTAAAATTTATCCATTTGAGAGAAAGGGGTATTATCTCTCATTTCATCCGACCCCCTCTCTCCGCCCCTCTCGAAAAAACTTTCTGTCTACGGCTCTATATAAATATATCACCGGAAACTAAATATACATGTTTGTCGATACAAAATCTGGCGTGACAAGCACACAGAACAACTTTAAATTACCGAAAGTAAAAGAAAGTTGTGTGCTGAGAGACCATCACACCAGATTTTTTACATTTTTTTTTAACTATAGTTACAAATATAATATAAATTATTATTATTAATATTTATTTTTTATTTCGTTTAAGGCATATTTATTAATTGAAGTTGTATTTACCCTAAATTAATTCTTTTTATTTTTTTTAGGAATTATCTTAATCAAAAATAAATAATACTTCAAAAGTTTCTTCTTCATTTTACTGACTTCAGACTTCGAATTTATTTTTAAAACTGATCAAATTATCTTTATATTATATTCTTGATTCTTGATGATCAAAATATTTTCTACAAAAAAAAAATAATAATAAAATACAAATATAAGTACAAACTCCTACTATCTTAGTCGAATCATAAAAAATACATTTCATTTATTCTTATCAAATAATTAACTAATTTTTTTTAATTACAAACAGATAAGAAATATTTCTTTAAGGATAAAAATTTTTTAAAGGCTTCCATTAAACATGATTAATTAAAATATGTTTTTATTATTTTTTAATTTTTATGTTTCATAAATTTTAATGAGAATTTTCTTTTAAGAAAATCCTTTAAATTCTAGTAAAATAATTAAATTTTATATGTAAATGATTATAATTATAAAAGTTTATATTCTTTAATAAAACTGTCAATATATCTTTTATTTATTTTTAATATCTTCCATTCCAAATAAAAATTGAATTCTTTGTAAATATATATACTTTATTTTTTAAGTTGGGTAAGAGCAAGTACAGGATCAGCAAAAAAAGAAAGCCTTTGTATGCCAAATGCCGAAGAAGAGGTTTCTGACAAAATTTATTCGTGCATCTTCAGTCCTTATAGGCTTATTTTTTATTTATTTTAGGCACAAGAGAAAGACTCTCATGTCGTTTTAAACACTCGCCCTTTCTAATAAATTGTACAGTGAGGGACAATACCCACCCAAGCGTTTTCTCACTTGTGATTATTTCATTTCTTCTGTCCACGCCTTATTCCCGCAATGCGCAGTCGGCGGACTTCTCTTTTTCCCTATCATGCATTTTTGCGACCGTGAAGGATAGAACAGGCCGGCCCGTCGCACGCACTGACGCCTGTTGAAAAGAACAAGAAAGAGACAGACATTTAAAGAACAGGAGCACTGCCTGTCCCAGCTCGGGCAGCTCGTGGTCGCCAACCACGTACCCATAAGAAATGGGCCCCTGAGCGAACTTGTGATTATTTCATTGTTTTTAAAAAAAATATTATCTATTTTTTAATTATTCAAACCTAGAAAATTTCCAATAAAGATTTTGATTTTCTTTTATAAAAACAATGAAACAATCACATGTAGAAAACGCATGGGTGGTTAATATTGTCCCTCACTGTACATTTGCACGGATTGTTGTGCATCTATACAGAGGCGTCATTTGGGGGGGGGGGGGGTTACCACCCCCCCTCCCGAGAAACTCTTCTGGATCCGCTCTTGCTGAGACGAGAAAATCGCCGAAATTTTACAGATTACAAAATATTTTTCATGATTCCTAAAAGCGTTTAAAATTTTACACTATATTTCCCCAAATTCAATTAGGTAATATTTTTATATTATTTAATTTTTGAGGTTTTTTTTTTTGGGGGGGGGGGGATTTGGAGAGCCTCCTGAACATCCATACTCAGTGTTATTTACAATCTAACTCTGCCCTCAGAGCTTAAATAAACAATCTCCCTTCATCATTTATCATTTAAAAAGATAAATAATTGATTTTTTTTTAATATCCACTCTATTTTCTTCTTAGGAATTAAATTATTCAAATTTAGCGCAAAATTTTCTTTATAACAATTTTAATAAAAGTAATCATTTTTTTTTTTGAATAATACTTTTTACTATATAAATAATTTATAATTTTTATTTTTAAAAATCACACTTATTTCACTATTTTTTTTGCAATTATTAAGATATTGGTTTAAAAAAAATTAATTGAACCAATCGTAATACTCTCCAACACATGCGCACTAAAAAAAATAGAAAGATTTTAATCTCTGCGCATGCCAAAAAATAGAGGTGGGTTCAATGTCTTGATTTTCGCAGTTATGATATCCACCTCTCTGACAGGGTGACATTTTGCTCTCAAGTTTACGCCATTAAAATGAAAATAGCTTTTTTCACTCACGAATGCATCGATGAGTCATTGAAATATTTCAAGAATTCATCATAGGAAACCGCCCAAATACCAAACGTTTAATAATATCCCCAAAACATTTTTAAACCAGCATTAGTATCAAATAGATATATATTTGATTATTAATATATTGTAATTTAAAAAAAAATTTCGTTTAAAAGAAATATTCATTTTCTTATTTTTACGAAATCAGTAAACAATTGGTGTAAACATTTAAGTGTTGGCTATTAATAACTGTCTGTTGAAATCTCAGTAATATCAACAAGTGCATCAGCGAATTTATCTTCATTCTTAGATAAAAATCGTGTTTAATAAAAAAATTCCTCTTCCATTTACGAATGGTAGAATGGCCGCAATTAGGAAGAAATTAGTGATAGTTGGAGACGGCGCTTGTGGAAAAACATGTTTATTAATTGTGTTCAGCAAAGATCAATTTCCTGAATTTTATGTGCCCACCGTATTCGAGAATTATGTGGCAGATATCGAGGTCGATGCTAAACAAGTGGAATTGGCCCTTTGGGACACGGCAGGTCAAGAAGATTACGACCGTCTGCGTCCTTTGAGTTATCCGGATACACATGTCATCCTGATGTGTTTCTCAATTGATTCTCCGGATTCTTTAGAAAATATCCCGGAGAAGTGGACACCGGAGGTGAAACACTTTTGTCCTAATGTACCAATCATCTTGGTTGGGAATAAAAAAGATTTACGAAACGATCCAACGACAATAAAAGAATTGGCAAAAATGAAACAAGAACCCGTTAAGCCGGCTGAAGGACGAGCGATGGCTGAAAAAAATTAACGCTTTCGCTTATTTGGAATGTTCTGCAAAAAGTAAAGAAGGGGTACGAGAAGTTTTTGAAACGGCGACCAGAGCTGCACTTCAGGCTAAAAAACGTCGACCTGGCAAATGTCGCTTTTTATAAATCCTTGATATGTATGTGATAATGTCTTTTTTATTCTAATAAAACTAATTTGTTTAATTTTTGATGATTCATCTCATTATTTTAATAATCTTTTGGATTTTAAATGAAATTTAATTTGTCATAAATTTTTCACGCTACGCGAAACAATCAAGTATTTAAAACTGAGAGAAGACGAGATTCAATCTATAAGTTTTCTTTTTCAGATTACTCGTCGAGAAAGATCATGTTTCCCAGATGGATTAGAAATTAAAACCAACGATAAAGTTGAATTATGTTTAATTTTTTTGTGGCCAATTGTGTACATTTATTCAGTTTCGACATAAGCCATCTTCAACAAAATGCCTCTCATATTGTCAAGGTTCTTAGAATGAGTTTTCAAACACATAGTGTATATATAATATATATTTATTTAAAATATTTGGTTCGTTGTTAAAATTTTCTTTTACAATACAATTTTTATTTTCATAGATTATACGACCAATTGTCATTAATTCATATATGTAAGTTTAACACCACAATAGCCCCCCTGGCAACTACGAGGAGAGTGTGTGACATCCCGTCCTGTGGAAGGGACGTAAAGAAGGTTCCCTCTCAGTGAGGCATTCTTCGAAAGGGGTAGGCTACACGCCGGTGCTGAGGGAGTCCCTCAAATTAGGACATTCTCCCTAGCATAGAAGAGGTTGAGAAGAATCGAACCGGGTGGGAACCAGAAATAAGGATTAGTTCACTAGCTAGAGCAGGAGGAGGAGTTAAAGATAGGAAATAATGAAACTTCACCGGGGTGCCAGTAGATGGCCGGTTGGGTTTGAGGTGTGTGTCTTCGATCATAAACGGGGATCCCAAAAGATATTTCAAATAATAATGTATTTTAAAACTAAGGATTAAGATTGATCATTAGTATTAAAATGGGTGTCTTTTTCCTTTTTCATTTTATACAATCAATAAATGTACACTGTTTAATTTCTAATCCATCTGGAAAACAGGATCTTTCTCGACCTCCTGAAAAAGAAAACCAAGTATTTGTAAATAAAATAGTGTGATTATCCGACCTATATTTCCGGGGACAGTTCTGTATTTCAACAGCCTATACCCGAAATAAGGAACGAATAAATGTTATTTATTTTTTAATCCCGTATTTACATATAATTTATAAATATATATAGTGTTTTGTTAAGATTTCCATACTCATTTTTCTTCCCAATGGGTCGTTTTGATAACTTACCTATCCCAACATTAAAATAGCCTCCCTATGGGGAAATACATCCCGCCCCCCCTTCCCCAAGGAAGGCATTTTAATGTTGGGGTAGGTAAGTTATCAAAACGACCCATTACACTTGTAAAAATATGATTATCGTACAATAATACGATATAAGATTAAAGTAATTCGCTGATTTCAGACTCTTCATTCACAAAATCTTTACCAACTTTCATCTAGTTTTTGAATTTCACTTTAAATGCTATAGGATTAATTAAAATGATAGTAATTAATTAACAAGGTGAGGGAGCAGACAGCCAGTAAGTAAGCCTCATTTCTTAGAGGCTTACTTCCTGGCTGCCTGCTCCCTCACCTATTGTTAAAATAATGCGAAATATTATTTTCTCCAATTTACTCATCATTCTTAAAACTAGACATTAATTGATTTGTTTTGCTTGTAACTTTTCAGCTCTGTAATACGAATTTTACAAAGATATCTTTTTTTTTTTACAACACCATCTTTGAATGGCCTTATCTTTGTTGAAATATTAATTTTATGAACTGAAGAAGACCACAAAAAGAGGGTTCGAAATGTATGGGCGTCTAGTAAAGAAGAGTGGCATTACCTTTCCTGGAATCATTTTAGAAGAAAAAAATTAATAACAATAAAGTAAGTTTTATATTAATAAACTATCATCGACCATGTTTACAAACTCTTTTAAATTTCTTTTTTAAAATTTGTGACAATTCTAAATGTCTCTTGCCCTTGGAAAAAAAAATTTCTAGTGATAATAATGTTTTATTCTAATGATAGTTTAAAATCTGTTTTGACATTTTTTTCTCAATTAATATTTTATTTTTTGAGATATTTAATTATTAAGAATGTTGTTATATCTAGAAAAATCTACATATCTATTCAAATTTGATTTAATTTTCTTAAATATTTATTGAAAAATTCTTCATTTGATATATACTTTTATTAATAATAAAAAAAACTTGTCAGACTGAATATTAAAAAGTATTATTATGGGTATTCTCTTAATTATTGCCAAAAATGCATCTATTTTTTATAAAGAAAGTTAATTGATGTTAAAAAAAATTGTAATCTTTATATCTTAAATATTTTTTTCCATCGATATATCTAAGCTCAGTATTAATTTCCCATTAAAAACATGACATATTGGGATATTAGTTGTTTTGAAAATTCCCGGACAATAATACTATGTTAAAATATGTAATAATTTAAATTCTAACTCTCTACTAAACCTGTTTATTTCTTGTAATTTAAAGCTAGGCGCTTAATAGGACAAATCGGGCTTTTCACTTTAAGAATCCTCAAGAATTGCTTTCATTTAATTTCTTACGAACTATCGAATATTTATTGATTTACAATAGTTCTTAAGAAATAATTGCAAAACTATTCGATGTAATCTGATCCTTTTTAATATCCTAGCTTTAAAAGTGTTTTATGATTGATATTTCTTTAATTTTTGACTATTTAATGCCCATTTTTTCTCTTAATCAAATCTATTCTCTAAAAACGCGTTAAAATTTAACATCATAAATTGGGTGTTAGAAAGTAATGTAATAACACCAGCCTTAAAAAATGCTATTCACTAAAACAAGTTTTAACAGCGACGTTAACATGTGGCTTTTATCTCAAAGCTGTCAAAGTCATAACCTTACTTTTTAGGTTAAAGACGCCATTTTTATTATGCATTAAATACGGTGTTAAAATATTTAAAGCATCCCGGACATGGCATTAATTTTTAACCTTCATGACTAAATGTTAACGCTTTAGCGTTAAACTTTTTGTTTACTGAATAGCAATTGAATCGTTTATTTCAGAAACCACCTAAGCGACAAAATTTCAAATCATGTGTTTTTGGTGCTACTGTACAATTTAAATGTAAATACATCTTTTAGATTATGCCAATAGCATGTTTTTGATTTGGTAAAAAAATATTTGAAGGAGACTTGACCTATACTTAAGCTGCAAAACAGTTTTCTTTAGTTTTACGAAAGTTGAAAAAAGCGCACTTAGGTGGTTTCTGAAATAAACGATTCAATTAGAGGAGGTGTTAAAATGAATTAAATCTCAAATGTTATAAGTTAACGTTTTACTTAGAGAATAGACCTGAATGGTAGCTAAATAATAAGAGAAAAACGAATGATCTTGTTAGAAAATAATCTCATTAATATTTTGCTAAATTTCACTACCATTTGTCTTTTTAAAATTAAGCAAACGCATATCTCTTTTCAAGTATTTTCATAACTTTTGCCAAATCTGTATACACATTTTTTTTTATTTATATATATTTTTCTAAACGTAGATTTTTACTCCAAAAATTTTAATATTAAATATCTTGATCTTCATTTTTTCATAAATATATATATATTTGCTATTTTATTATTATTTAATTTGTAAGTTATTAGAGTTAAGATTCTATAATAATTTCGAATATTCAATGTCCAAATGACCTTTGGTATTTTTAATCTCTATTTTATATGGTGATGGTATTTAATGCTATATAAATGGAACTATAAAAAATAAATAATTATAAGAGATATTCTAGTATTATTTTTAAAACCTTTACACAAACACCTGATATACGTTTATTTAAATTAAAAATTTATTTAATTTGTTGAATTATTTATATTATTTTACTGGATAAGTTTTAGAAAACTTGTTCCAAAAAAATTTTTTTTCACTGATTCAAACCAGAGAAGCAGTCAAAATACTAATCACGTACTCAATATCTTATATTAAAGTTTATTTTTAAATAATGACCTAATAACAAGGCACTTGTTTTATTTGGAGACGAGAGGGAATTGGCCTTCACAAATGACGTTAAAGAACATAACTTTTTATTTGAAAAGTTTCTTTTTTTTTTTGTTTGAATTTCAAAAATAAAGTATAAGAAATTTGGCTCCACCTCATCTCAATAAATTGCAACCATATTGATATCGTTACAAGATTTTTGCATCCTCAAGGAAAATTAGAAATTATATCATACATTAAATACTAATTGGAAAGTGAATGTCTAATATTTATTTCGCAATATATGACTAATCGGGAATATCTGAAACTTAGAACGGAAATAGCACAAAAATTTTTATCTTTTTTGATTAGCCACTCGATATAAAAGGTACTTAGAATGCACACAGATTAAAAGAACGAGAATAATTATTTACGATTTTTCGTAAAAAAAAGATTTAACATATGTAATGATGTGGAATCATAAAGGATCCAAGATTTTTAATTTTTTTCGATGTTAAAGTGGCTGTGATTAAAGATGAGATCACTGATAGGAGCTGAAAGTGGTGAAGAGACCAGGGCGTATAGTTGGGAAACTCAAGAACCAGTAGGCAAAATAAGATTTATTTGAAACTTTTTCTCATTAGCCAGTCAATATATCATTTAAGATATCAAGTTTGCGAGATATGTTTGTGCTTGAGATTGGGCAAAATTGCACCCCCTGGAGTCGAACCAGGACCTCCACGCTTTCGCGGCGGGTGGACTACCCTTATCCTAGGGCGCCGGCCCAATAAATATTAATATTTATTGTGTCTCTATTTAAATCAAGTGAGGATTTCTTATTAGCTTCAAATAAGTTTGAAATTTTTAGTTTAATTTCAGGTATAAGCTGTGACTTGGACAACCATGCTTGAAGGGAATTTGTGCATCCTTGTACAAAAAGATTGCAAATGCATGCTTGTCAAGTTCGCAGTTAATTGTGTAGCCGCTTTTAGACGTATATATTAAAGATCCAAGTAACTTCCTGATTCTATCAATTTAACGATCACTTGGATATAACATAGAAAATACTGTTTTTTGTCATATATACTAAAAAAAAACAAACAAAATTCTCAGTTTCCTTTTTAGGTATGTTTTTTTTTTATATTATAAATAAATGGAGTTAAATGGAGGCAAGTGGCTGAGCAGGATAACGGATCTGAAGTTTCAACACAACTCGGGTTCCAGCTTGTCTCAAATAATTCAACATTGACGAAGTCTCCTCTTACGGAGAAAAGTGTAAAGTGGAAGAAAATCTCAGCCCACAGACACAAAGGACCCAATTGGAGATGGCCTTAAAAATGGGGACGACTTGGTTAACCCGGGACCTGCCCAGAGGTGTGGGCCGGGTAGCTGGGAAGAAGCACTATCTCATAAAAATCCATCCAACAATTGGTAAAATTATGATATTTATACTATTGTTGCTCAACTTCAATCCAAATTGATATGAATATGTTTTTAATTGCAGACGAGACGATGGTCCATTGAGGCCGAAACCAGGAACATTAGCGCTGACTGGTATTCTTTAAATTTCTTCCAACTCCTAAATGATTAAAATGAGGTGGATAGCTGAGTAGATCTTCCAGTAAGGACGTTTATTTCGTTTATTAGTCACTTCAAGCCGATATTTCGGTCATATTTGCGACCATCCTCAGGGCTGAAGTGAGTCAATAAAACTCCTAAAAAAGTCAAATGGTGCAATTGTATAAAATATTTATTGCCATTTAATAAGATAGATTGATCCATCCTTGACTCGCATAGCCTTTGGTCCTTATTAAATGGCAATAAATATTTTATACAACATTCGACTTTTTGAGGAGTTTTATTGACACACTTCAACCGTGAGGATGGTCGCAAATCTGACCGAAACATCGGCTTGAAGTGACTAATAAACGAAAAAAATGTAGCTGCAATCGCTCTTTTCTTTCTTCGTTATATTCTGTTACTAGACAAAAATAATAACTCGCACAACAATTTATGTCATCATTTTTTTTCTTTTTTAAAAAAAACTTTATTAAAACACTCTCATAAATATAAACACTCTATTATTATTTATAATTTTATTAATTCAATTATGTTATCATTTTTGAAATTTAATAAATTAGTAGGTATTAAATAAAATTTAGTAATTAATAAAAAAATTTCAATAAAGATTTAATTAAAAATTTTTTTTTTTTTTTTTGAAAAAGGTTGAATGTAAAATTGAAGTTTTCAAGATTTAAATTTACTGAAATTTGTAAAAAAAATAGTTATTTTTAATATTAAAATAAAATTTGCTTAATTTCAAAACAATATGAACGACTTAAGATTTAAATTTTTCTCAAGAGAGAACAAAACAGAAGAAATTTTTTTATTTTATAAATATAAACTCGCAGCGAAAACAATATCCCGTTTCATAACTTTTATTCCTTCACTAAATTTATTTTCTAAATCAGTGTTACCAATATTCTTTGCCGCTTGGCACATTTGCCTAAGAACTTCTTCCAATCGTCGAAGGGCTCGAATAATGGAGCCTTCAAAAATATCAGTCATCTGACAGAGTTTAAGGAAAGATGCGCCCTGGCACCAGGCGTAGACTACGTCCATCAGATAGGGCCGGAATTGTTCCACGTAATCATCTTCGGTGATGTCTAAACGAGCCTCTGATGAAATCTGCCAAAGAAATGTAGGACGTTTTATCATATGATTCATGTCAGATAGTGGGTTTGGGGGCTTTTTTTGTGAATAAACTATAGTTATTTTTCAAAATTTTCATCTTAATTTTATACTTAATAGAGAATCCTAAATAAATATAAAATTTCATGATTCCAACATTAATAAAGCAATTTGAACAATTAAATAAATTTTGAGAAAATCGAAAAAAACTGAAAAATGTGTTTATTAAAGCTTCTGTGGTTTGAAATTTTATTATTAGAGGAATTTTTAATCATTGACCACATTTTTGTATTAAATATTTATTAAAATTATAAATACTGTACAACGTTTCGACTGTTATTCTGCAGCCGTTATCAAGTACTGTGCACTTGCTCCGACTCAAGTGAACCAACTGTCATTACACGTGACGGACATGACAGTTGGTTCACTTGAGTCGGAGCAAGTGCACAGTACTTGATAACGGCTGCAGAATAAGCAGTCGAAACGTTGTACAGTATTTATAATTTTAATAAATATTTAATACAAAAATGTGGTCTATGATTAAAAATTCCTCTAATAATAAAACTCGAAAAGTCCATCAGTAAATAATAAATTTTCACGAAAGATTTTACTGATATACTTTTTAAAGAGCATGTAAAAAATAATTGATTTTTGAATTTTCAAAATCAAAATCGTTAGAGCCGATTTTGAGAAATTCGAAAAAACCGAAAAAGTACTTCAGTAAAGTACTAGTACTTTTTGGCCTATTTTGTTCAAAAGCTTATTTTGAGTGTCCGGGAGGATATCTAACTTAAATATAAAATTTCAAACACACAGACAGATCAATTTGCAGGACCCACTTTTTGAACTCCGACGATCTCAAAACGTGTATATCCATCAAAATCTCGACATCGAATTTTTGACATGAAACGGTTCTTTAGAGGTTAGTTTACTTGAGTCGAAGGAAATGCACAGTACTTGAAAACGACTGCAGAATAAGCAGGCGAAACGTTGTACAGTATTTATATTTTTAATAAATAATTAATAAAAAATAAGGTCTATAATTAAAAACTCCCATAATAAGAGCTTCCTGTTTCATATGGAGGAGAATATGGTAAGATCAAGTAATCAATCACATCGCGTAATAAACTAATGATGGTATCCAATGGAATAGGATAAACAACTTGTCAAGAATAAGAAGCCGGCTTATTATCGTCTTGTTTTGTTGAATTTTTACCTTAGCTATTCTCCTTGCGATATCTTGCATTTGTCTGAGGGGTCCGCTCAATTCTTCACTCAATTTGGGCATTTCGTTACTCTTTTCGTCACAAACAAAACAACTTAATAAAGCTAATGATTGTGCTACTGAGAGATTATTGAATGTTCCATTGAAGATCATCTCCGTCATGAGGAGTTCATCAGCTGAACTCAATTCGCATGCCACTCGCCCTTTGAGTTCGATTACATCCGCCGACGTGCAATAACCCATTCGTCTTAGAACTCGTTTTCGACATTTCAATTCATCCATTTGAAGTAGGGATTTGGCTTGTTTCAATTCATTCTCTGCCAACATTAATTCTTCATTTGCCTAAGAAGTATTATTTTTTTAAATAAATGCTTATTTTAAATTATTAATACAATTTCTTATAAATACCTCAATCTTTTTACTATATAATCCATAAAGTCCAGGTAATTGAGGATCTTTGTGAAGAGGATGTTCATTCATTTGGGTTTCTAGTGTTTGAATTTTTTTAACAATTTCTAAAAATTCCGGTTGGTTAATATTCATATCATTTACTGGATTCAAAAGTGGAACTTGATTTTTAAATCTTCGTTTAACCTCTTGAATTGTTTTTAAAACTGATCGCCGATTATCCATCTAAAAAATTAAAATAAAATATTGTTGGTAAATTATTAAAAATGAGGCTAAAAATTTTATAATTACTAAAATTTCAAGTTGAAAAATTTGTATAAAGAATCAACAATAATATTGGACTACTTTCATTTCTTTATATTAACAGAAAACACATTCTATAAGTAGTGTTCTAAAAAAGTTCTACTATGTGAATAGAAATAATTAAATAAGCCTTTATATGAAGATATGGTGGTTTGTTTGAAATTTTTAAAACCATCTTCAAATCGAAAACTCAAAAATATTTAACGAAAGTGAAACAAAGAATTTTTTTAAATATATATATATTTATACAAAGATTTTATTTTATGGGATACAATAATGAAAATGTAGAGAAAGGGGATGTGTTTTCTCATATGATTATTTCATTGTTTTTATAACAAAATTGAAAATCTTTATTGGAATTCACTTCTATTTTTTAATTCCCATTAAAAAAGTTTTCATATTTTTTTTTTTAAATGAAATAATAAATAAAGAAAACGCATGGGGGGGGTGCTTTTAAAACTTTCACTTTACATAATGTTGAAGTGGTTAAATTTTCAAAAAGAATGTTAGCAAGGGAACAAGTTTAGAAATTTGACAACATTCAGGATTTGAGAATTCGTTAATGCTGATGTTTAGTTTTGCTTATAACCACCCTTACAGCTCTAAGAACTGCCCATATAAAATAAACAAAAATTTCAATTATATCAGAAAGGCAATAATATTTTTGTTTTTGTGTATCCATTTATTCCAAATGACAATTTTTTTTTCTTTGTCTAAGGTCTTTTTCGGCATCTAAGGCCATTTAGACCCCCATCTCTATTTATTTCAAATGAGTGGTAGCCAATTCAAAAGAAATATTGGGATGGAAAGCGAACCCAGGACCCCAGGGCCGAGAAGCTACTGTCTTCTCCCTGAGCCAAGGGTCACTGGCGTAGCCAATTAAAATGAACTAAATTTTCCTCGCTTGGAACGGAAGGCGAACCTGAGACCCAGGTATGAGAAGCTATTAATGCCTTCTATATTATAAATGCAAAGAGGTGCCCTTATTATTATAAATTGCTCACTCAAAAAAACTAGCTCAGGGACCTACATCTTGTGGGTACGCGATCACGAGCTGCCCTAGCTGAGACTGGCAGTACTTGTGTTCTTTGCATACCAGTCTCTTCTCTTCTATATTTTAAACCGTGCGACGGACCGGCCTGTTCTATTCTTTCTCGGTCGCAAAACCCAAAACCCGCCAACCCCACATCGCGAGATTAATAAGGCGAAGAAAAAAAGAAGAAGCTCACTCAAAAAAACACTTAGAGTTCTTGTGATTTTAATAAAGATTAAAGTGTTTAACATAAATAAAACACATTTTTTAAATATTTTATTCTTAAACAATCAAAGAACTGTAATGAATGAAGATCTTGTCGTTGAAGTGTAGAGGAAGGGATTTGGAGTCGCGATCCTTTTCCTTTCCCAAATCTGCGGATTGGATCGAGATCCTCTTTTAGAGAATGGCCATCCTATATTATAAGTAAGGAAAAAAAAGCAAGTAAATAAAAAGTGTTGAAATAATACGCACCGATCTGAGATCTTTGGGATATTTAATTCTTAAAGAGCTTAGTGATGAGATTAAAGAATGATGAACAGGTACAATTTCAGGATAGCCTGATTTATTCGGAGGCAAGGCTTCATACTTTCTTCTAATTTTGTATTATTGGAGTCTGTGGAATTAATTGGAACCCGCTAAATGGAGAAGAATATCTACAATAAAGGTGGCGGGGGGCGAAATTTATTTTAGAGCCTCTTCGATGTCCACTATCTTCATAATGCTTTTTAAAATTAAGGTGACACCCCAGTCATATTCATCGTCTCCTTTTTTTTGATCTAAAAA
>JAKCPI010016442.1:0-15164 GCA_023213315.1 Euborellia annulipes | reverse complement strand
GTTTTTTTCGATTTTCTCAAAATTCGCTCTAACGATTTTGATTAAAATTCAAAAATCAATTATTTATTAGATGCTCTTTCAAATGTATATTCTCGTTTTGCCCTCAAAATTGTTTGAAGCACACTTTACTCTTGTGCTTCATAGGAAAGATAGGAGAAATGGTTGCCATGGTAACGGAATTTAAATCTTTTTCTTTTTATTAGATTAAAAATCAATTATTATTTAAATTCTCATTTATTTTTTATTTTATTTCTGCCTGTAATTGTTTCGGAGAAAACATATATCTCTCTCTCTCTCACAAAATTATCTTCTCTCTTTCTACTCTTTTTAAATTCCCTTTCCACCTTATCTTCGCATAGGAACAATGTTAATTTCCTATAGGGATTTGTATGTTAATTTCGATTCAAAAGGGGGTCCCCTTTGGAACTTTTTACGCATTTAAAATTTTTTTTCCAATTCTTATGAAATTTTGTATTTATTTACGAATCTATATTGTGTATAAAATGTCCAAATATGAGATTAAAATTTTGAAAAATAACCATAGTTTATTTGAAGCAGTCAACATTTACAATGCAAGTTTGAAACTAAGGTGCTATGGGAAACTAAATATATCTCGACACAAAAAATCTGGTGTGACCAGCACAGTGCGCAACTTTCTCTTACCGAAGGGTAAGAGAAAGTTGTGTGCTGTGCGCCAGTTTGAATCAAACCACCGAGTCCCAAAACACGTGATGTCTAAGGGCACGAGTGAAATTTACTGCAGAAAGAACCTAAGCGACGGCTGCGAGTCACAAAACACGTGATGTCTACAGGGCATGAGTGAAATTTACCGCAGAAAGAACCTAAGCGACGGCGCTTGGGTTCTTTCTGAAATAAAAGGATTATTTTCAAGGCTGCCAAATAGCATTGCTGATGAGGAACATTGGTTATTTCGGCACTAAAAGATGTATTTACCTTTAAATTGTACATTAGCACCAAAAACACATTTTTTGAAATTTTGTCCCTTAGGTGCTTTCTGAAATAAACGATTCAATTATGTTTTCAAAACAACTCTCATACACCCATCCAGAAGCTATATAGAATTTGTTAATTATTTTTTATTTTTAATAGAAATTAAACAAGATAATTTTTTTTTTTTTTTTTCAAAATAGAGAAGAGAGTATATAGTAATAATAATTAGGAGAGCGCATATGTTGCCTTTGTGCTTTTATTCAGATAAAAAGAGAGGAAAAAGAGTAAAAAATAAAGAGCGCCTTGATGCCAACATGAATGACATCCTTTCGGCTGGTAACTTGTCAAATTTCAAAAGCTCCATCCAAGTCTTTTAAATTGGATTGTTCTGACAGTTACAAAATGAAGCATTAGCTGTCAGTTCAGGAATTCTTGACCAAGAATTTTTTATCAATTATTTCAAATAGATTGATTATAGAAAAGATGCCAAGAGAAAAATACTATTATTTATTTACAATCGAATCATCTCCGACTCAGAACTATTATATATGATATGTTATTTGAATAAAAAAATAATAGGAAATATATGATGAATTTTTTTGGCAATAAAAAAGAGAATGGATTTAAAAACTTCATCTATATTTTCGATTATTATAATTTAATGTAAGCCCCTAATTGAAAAATGATTTTTTATTCCCTCAGGAATTTCAGGTCATTTAAATGTTAATTAATTTATATGACGATTCGTCTATTTATTCAATGGTACAGACAATGCGGGAAATTGAATAAATTGCTAATTAATAATGACATAGTAAATGCTTTTGCAGGTTGAATTCTATTAGTATTTATCATTTTTTAAAATTTTATAAAATAAATGAAAATTTTTGTTAGTTTGATTCGAGGAAAAAAGAAGCTTTATTTCATCACTGCTACTAGTATTATTTAATTAGATTAGATTTAATCAAATTGATTACCGTCCTCAGTAGTTAATTAGAATAATTATTACGTAATTAGAATAATTGTAATTATACCAAGAATTATTTATCATAACAATGCTTTTATATTCATTCCAATTCAATTCAATTAAATTAACACTATTGCACGTGGATTTCCAATAGGATAAATGTGGTTAACTTGAACTGGTGATATCGGGATATAAAATTTAAAATGTAAAAGGACACCGGAATAATTATTACAACGTTTTAATTATAAATAAAAATTTATTGTCATTCTTTGTAAATGCTGGAATATCAAAAAATGATCCTGGCTTGAAAAATCAATTGTTACATTTTCATATATCATTTAGACCGTATAAGGGACCTTTCTAAGTTCCCATTTATTTACTCGAGATTCTTTCGTGCTGGGAGTCAGATCCCATTTCAATTTCTGACCGCATTCTTCTATTTCACGATATCAACTGCTTTTTTACTTTTCTCTTACCTCTATATATATGTTAATATATATAGAGAGAGAAAGTATTGGTTTCATGTCAAAAATTCGATGTCGAGATTTTGATGAATATACACGTTTTGAGGTCCCCTGAATCTAAAAAAGTGGTTTTCGCGACATGGTCTGTCTGTCAGGGGCGGCACGTCCACTAGGCGAACTAGGCGGTCGCCTAGGGCGGCAACCTGGAGAGGGCGGCAAAAAGGGAAAAAAAAATTTTGGTTCCACAAGCGGCACCCGAAAAAATTTTGTACCGCGGCCGGCAAAAATTTATCATCTCTAAAAAAAGGAAAAAAAATTTAGTTCCGCGCAAGAGAAAATGTTCCGCGGGCGGCAAAAAAATTTTGTGTCTCTAAAAAAAGGTAAAATATTTTTTCGGACGGGAAAAAATTTTGGAGAAAAATGTTCCGCGGGCGGCAAAAAGGTAAGATATTTTTTCGGACGGGGAAAAATTTTGGTTCCGCGCAAGAGAAAATGTTCCGCGGGCGGCGCACGGGAAAAAATTGGTTCCGCAAAAAAAAAAAAAAAAAATTCGCAGAAAAATTTTTGAGATCAGGGAAAATTTTAAGGAGGGTGCGGCAATTTAAAATTTTAAAGTTTTTTTTTGGGGGGGGCGCAAAAAAATATCTTGCCTAGGGCGGCAGAATAGCTTGCGCCGGCCCTGCTGTCTGTCTGTCTGTCTGTGAACAAAATATCTCAAGAACGAAATGAGCTGGAAAGTTGAAATTTTATACTGTATCTAAGTTAGGCGGGGTGCCTAACTGGCCCCATGGGACGTGACACGAAGCTTTTGAACAAAATCGACCAAAGAGTACTAGTACTTTACTGATGCACTTTTTCAGTTTTTTTCGATTTTCTCAAAATTTGCCCCAACGATTTTTTTTTTAAATTCAAAAATCAATTATTTTTTAGATTCTCTATAAAATGTATATTCTCATTTTGTCATTGAAATCTTCTGAAGACCACTTTACTCTTGTACTCCATAGAAAAGACAGGAGAAATGGTTGCCATGGTAACAAAATATAAATATTTTCCCATACTTATAAATTTTACATCTTGAATTCAATCGTACCCTATGGTCGGAAACTAAATACATGTCGACACAAAAAATCTGGTGTGACAAGCACATAACACAACTTTCGATTACCGAAGGTAAGAGAAAGATGTGTGCTGTGCGCCAGTCACACCAGATTTTTTTGTCTTATTGTTTTAAATATGGATGGGCCACGCTTCCAAGCATCAACCTTCTTCAGAGTATACAGAACAGTTAGAGCAATCACCAATCCACCTCCCTGATAAATAATAGTGCAAAAAGACTGACCCTCGAAGCAGATGATCTTGATAAATTCATTGCAGAATTAGTTAGAAAATTTCAAACGAAAATCTCTTGCTTAATTGTTGTATGGTGGAATTAATAGTAAGAAAAATTTTTGCATAAGATATTGATAATCTAAAAGCCAAGGGGAGTAGGTTCGGACTTCAGGTAGTCTGATGAATTTATTTTGAGGTATAAATAAATATACCTGGATCCCATATATCGTAATTAATATTTAGTATCGTATAAAGTCTAAATGACCTAAAATATTTTAAACTTTTTATTTGCCCATATAACAAAAGCCAAGCGTTATAAAGGTGAGTAAAGTAGATAAAAAGATATCTTTTTCTTTCCTCGCCTGATTATTCCCGCGATGGGGTTCGGCGGGAAGAAGAAATTTTACGCCGGCCCGTCGTACGGTCTGACGCCTGTTGAAAAGAAGAAGGGACAGACATTTAAAGAACTGAAGGACTGCCTGTCCCAGCTCGGGCAGCTCGTGGTCGCCATCCATGTATCCACAAGATACAAGATGTGGGTCCCTGAGCAATAGATAAAAAAGATATCAATGGCTCGTAATCAGAAACGCTTCTAAGAAATATTAATTTAACAAATTTTTTTTTCGAAAATATTCCTGAATACGAAGGACGTAAAGCTTAGATTAGAACAGCATAATACCAAGAAAATCAATTTTTTTAAATTTTTTCTTTTGCCTGTTGAGGACATTCAGGTGTTTAAATATTTTATGTTTTGTATTGATGAGAAACGGGGGACGTTAAACATACCAGTTTTTCGAGACCGCCCATCCAAAGTTCAGCCGTGTTTGACATTATTTGACTTCAACAATTTTGGTGGCTTATTCTGTTTCCAAGCCTCCGAGCCTAAATTTACTAATTTTGTTTTAATAAATAAAACTATTAACTCTTAATGGCGTATAAGATGATGCCACATATTTTTTCCCTCCATTTCATCGCTAATAAATAATATTTTATTTTAATTATGCCATAGTATAATTATCTAAATTCATTTTTTAGATGTTTTTTTTTTTAAATAATGAAAAACGATATTTTTTGAAATTTTTAGATAACCACAGTTGTTTTTCCCCACTTTCCTCTAATTTATTGATGCTGTTATTCAATGAAATTCATCCCCCACCCTCCCATGGAGAAGAGAAAATGTGGAAGGGGAAGAGAGCTTGCAATAAATTAAACGCACTTTAATAGATAATATATATTTTTTAATTTTCTGCATGAACAAATTGCGGATTTTAACCAAACGAACGAACAATGGCAAAGGATATAGACAAATTCTTCTTCTATTTTAATAATTCTCTTCGGGTTGAAATTAGTTAGGTTACAAATAGGCTTTTTATAGGTATAGTAGTAGCTTCACTCCCACCTCGACCTAGGATGACAAACTTTCTAAGATGATTTAATAATCGTCGGTTTCCGGGGTAATAAATCTAACAGAAAGTCAGGACAGTCTGCAAAAAAAAGCCAGACAGGGAAAGAATTAATTTTTAAGAAAGTTGACAAAAAAATCTCATTTTGCACTTTTAGATTTAACATCGAGTATTAAAAACAAATAATTTATTAAACTCCAGCCATAAGATTTATTTAATTTCAATAAATGTAAAATTGCAATTTATTACGGCCACTCCTGGAATTCTAGAGATAAATAACTTTCCTTCTTTTAGAGCATAGTTTTCTCAACCTTATTTTGCTCACCGCCGCCTTTGAGAATGTGTTTTTTTCTTGAACCCCCCCTCCCCTCATCTTAATTTTACTTACCATCTATCGTGAATTTAAAACAGTTATATTTATTTAAATCATTTGGATATCAAATGGTATAAATAACAGTAGAGATCGACATAAGCTTAAGGGTTAGAAGACTTTACGGCATTCCAGGTAATCACAGACGCCAATTCAATTTTTCGCATACTATCCCTGTATAAACAAATGATTAATCAATAATAATTAGGCATGTATACTGAGAGTAACTGTTTACTGTTTAAAATTGTAAAACAGTAAAACAGTTATTGTCCCCATTATATTTAAACATGAAATATTATATGATAGTGGAAATATAGGATATGACCCCTATCCTATTTCTGAGTTTAAAATGAAGAATTAAAGAATAATGTTTCCATGGGAGCAATTAAAACACATACTTAGTTATATTGAGGAATATTTTTATTAACATTCAAAAAACATAAATTTATGAGATAACTAATGTGAAGGTTGAATTTGATACATTTTAAGGAGTTTTTTTGAATATCAGGAACAATTTTAAATAAAAACAACCCTAAGTCGCCGCGATCAGTAACATGAAGCCGATTTCTCTTTCTAGTTACCACCCTTGCTACAGTACTAAATCCAATACAATACCTAAAATAACAAAAATTAAACGATATTAATTTTTACTTCACTTTAGTAAGTGATTAGCGTGTATTTTTGTACCTTTTTTAGATTATATTTTTTCTTTAATCTGCCAATGCTCCTTCTGCGCCCCCGAAATTCTCAAACGCCCACAAGGGGGCGTTATCGCCTGTAATATTTTTTTTTTTTTAGTAAAAAACATTCACACTTTTTTCTCATTCACACTCTATTTCACACAGTCTTTTCGGCAACTCTGGCCATTTAAGACTTTAGACGATAACCGTTGTAATTAATATATATATATATTGGGGGTTCAGGCATTTCTGCCTGTAATATTAAATTATAATATATTGAAACTCTTATTATTTGAATATGTTTATTTCTATATTCTAACGAATAACATACACATATAATATTAATATAAACAATAATATTAATATTCCTGACATCTCCCTTTTTTTAATAAATTAAACAATTTATAAATCAAATCTGGTGGGCTGCTTAATAATTAAGGATAATAATAATAATAATAAGAATAATTATTATTCTTCCACTTCTTGTCGTTAGTTTTTGACTGTTGATTGTTGTCCGTCCTGTTTTGTTGTCTGATTTGTCGGAGTCCTTTTGCATGGGCGTAACTAGAGGCTGGGGGTGGGGGCATGGGACCAGCTATCCTCCGGAGGGCCTGGAAAGCTTTCTGGGGGGGGGGGGACACGAGCCTTCTGGGAGGCCATGCCCCCTCCCGGCACCTCCTAGTTACGCCCATGCCTCTCCTTCCCCCTAACGCGTTACGTAATATGTGGACAACCCCTAAGGTATTTATTTAAAATTTATATAATATTCGTTTATTTAATAAAAATTGGAAGTGCGGTGATTGCTAATAAAGAGAAATAAAAAAAAAAACATGTTTGAAAATTTTATATACAGATAAAAGGGAAAATTTCAGAAAATATAGAACGATGATCCTTTTTACTATCATTTGATTGGTTGAACGGATGGTTAGATTAAAGAAAAAATATATTCTTAATTATTCAATTTTACTTCCATGTGAATATTCTCTAGGAAATTCTAAACTCATTACAAAAAATCCGATGCGAATTGGATACGCGGTTTCCGAGTTATAGACAATTGTTTTATCAAGGTTTTTATTCATTTCCAATCTTGATTAGTTCGGGCTCTTAGCTTGGCCAAAGGAGGGGAGGGTCGTGGGTGACAGGTTCCCCCGCCTCTCTGCTCTGTTTGTTGCTGAGGAGAAAAAAAGGCAGCAGGCACCCACCCCTCTTTTCTAAGAAAAATTCTTTCTCTTTTTAAAAATATTTTACAACAGCTTTTAAGTTGAATTTTTTTTTTTTTTTTTTTTGGACATTTGGAAGAAATATAAAAATTGAACGAGAAAAAAAAATTAATTAAGCAGTCAGATAAATAAATAAATGATAGTTATATATTTAGTTAGATGTAAAATCTTTCAATTCTTCATCATCACATGGTTGTTATATTTATTTGAACACAAGCGATATTTCGATCTTGTATTACTGTAGGGTGTAAAATTTAATTTAGATGAAATGATTTGAGTACTTCAAACAATTTTCACAAAATATTACTGATGTACTTTTTAAAAGGGCATCTAAATAATTGATTTATATGAATTTTATTCTAAAAAGTAAAAGATTTAAATTCTGTTACCAGCGGCGGTCCCAGGATTTGGTCAAGGGGGGGGCCCAAATTTTTTTTTTTTTTTTTTTTTTTTTTTTCATTTAAGCTTTTTTTCGGCAGCAAAAGCTAGTTAAACCCCGTTTCTATTTATTTCACCGGGATTGTTAGCCAATGGTTTCAAATTTATGTAGAGAAGATGAAGAGGCAGTGACGCACACCAGAAGAGTAGTGGGTAATAGGGGTGATATTTATTTAGTTCCGGATTCAAATTAACATTAATAAAGAACTGTATTCGTTTACAAATTTTATAATATGCTAAAACAAAACGGTACAATTTTGAAGACTTATGTCAGAACATATTTCGCTCGTCATTGACCGAAGAGGCCCTCGGGCCTTGGTGTTGTGGGTAGCGTGCTGGCCATTTGTACAGCGGGTTCGCATCCCGTCCCATGCGACAATTTATTTCAATTAGATCCAATTGAAATAAATGGCCTTCGATGCCGAAAAAGATCTTAAAAGAAATTAAAAAAAAGAAAATTGTCCGAAAATCATTTAAACAATTGTATTGTCTAATTTGAATAATATCAAAATGATACGTCACTCTCGCTTAGTAGCCATCTTCAAAAAGTTTTAATAGCCACCTTTTAAAGGAACCCTTAAACAGTGTAGAGCAATATTTCGGTAACCATTAACTTACACGAAAACATGAGCAAGACAAAAATTGATCAATTGTAAAAAAATTACCAAGTTTACTGAAATATTATGATTAATAATCATACCTAGGGTTACCATGATTTATTGAGGCCAGATACGGACAGACTACTTCCGGAGGTCTAGGGGTTTGGAAAAATTTTTGAAAATTAGACACTAAAATCTGCGTTTTTAGCTATCCATTCTGGCAAATTTATAATTTTTTGTTTAGTTTTAAAATATTAAATAAAACTTTTGAATAATTGATTTATTAATTTAAAAAAAAAATCGTTAGAGTGAATTATGAGAAAATCGAAAAAAACTGAAAAACTACACCAGTAAAGTACTAGTACTTTTTGGCTGATTTTGATTAAAAGCTTATTTCCACGCCTCAGGGGGGTGTCTAAGGTGTCTAACTTAAATATAAAATTTCACCCTCCTAGTTCAATTGAACACACATAGGCAAGAGAATGTAAAAAAAAAAAAAAATAGGGGGGCCGTGAGATATTTATTTGGTTCCCAACGGGGCCGCAACTCAAAAAGTTTAACAAGCACTGAACTAAAGGTCTAAAGGGATGAATTTTATTATTTAATATATTTATGAGAAATAAGCATCTCTTTGATTGAAGGCAAAATATTTTGAAATTTTATTTTTTCTCAAAGGATTGAATTTTTTATAGATAAATATGAGGCGAGCGTGGCTTATCGGATAAGCTGAGGCTTAGTAATACGAGGTAAAATGTCACTCGAGTTCGAACCCAACTTGCCGAAAAAATTCAACCAAAGTCGAACGTCTCTGCTGGAGCAAAAGGGAGTACACATCCCCTCCAATTCCAGGCCCTTAGGGCCTGAGGGATGGACATAGGAATTCAGGGGTAAAACATCACCCAAATTCGAACCATTCCTAGAACGGGGGAGCACAATAGATCTGATCTAGAAGGTCGCAGTGCAAAGAGAAGCCCCAGAACAACTAATTAATCAATCAATAGATAAATATGCAGTCTTTTATTCTTATAGTTAAAAAAAAGTTTCGAATAAAATTTTATAAAAGCATAAAAAGATGAAATCAATCAATTTGGCATTTATTTCAAATGATGGAAGCGCCTCAATTTGCTTTTTCTAATTCGATCGGCGCACAGAGTGCAAACAGGGAGCCTCGCTTAACTCTTGTCTAGGCTTTTCTTCACGCGCAGATTCGCTTTTCAAAAAATCTCTCTATCTCTCTTATTTGTCGTTGGATTTGTGGAAAAATGCAAAACTGATCTTTTAAATCAATTATAAAGCTATAGACATTTTTTTATTTAACTACGACCACATAAAATGGGGGTTTATTAATTGCCTTTTACATCTTCAAATTTTAACTGCCTCTTTCATTTTTAATTATCCTAATTTATTGTTTTTTAATTAAATAAACACATTTAGGCCTTGATATTGATTGAATAACTTAGTATATAAAATATTCAAGCAAAAACAATGAAATTTTAGTCTCAAAACGTTCTGAAAATGATTAAAAATCGATTTTCCAAATTTATTTTGACATATTAATGTTAATTATTACTTTCTCTTAAAATTCAAAAATCAATTATTTTTTTGATGCTGTTCTCATTTTGCTTTCAAAATTGTTTGAAGACCACCATGGGCGTAACTGGAGAATTTGGCTGGGGGGGGGGGCATGGGACCAGCTATCTTCCAGTGGGCCTGGAAAGCCCCATATTTTCTCAATTTTTCTTGCGGCAGGTCCCCCCGCCCCCTCCCTAGTTACGCCCATGTCCTGTTGATTGTTGTCTGTTTTATCCGTCCTATTTCTATCTTCTCTTGTTTTCAAAAACCAAGTATTTCTCCTGTATCTTTCTCCTGTAGGCGTTTGAATAATAAATGAGTGACCTGGAGCCTCGTCCACTATCGTTGCAGGTCCCCAATTACAATGAGAAATTCTCCACCAAACATCTGACAATCGTCCACGTTGAGACCCTATGCTTTAGAGGCAAAGAAGAATCCGTTTAAAGTACCTTTTCATTGTTTCAAGACGTACCGTTTCTAATAATTTCTCATATTACAATATTATTGTAAAAATAAATTAGCGAAGCTCCAGGCGATGTTGATGTTATTTAACCATCCATGTTTACTAAAAAATTTTATTAATCGGCTCATTTAATATTAACAATTTTAAACAGTAAACAGTTACTCTCAGTATATATGCCTAATTATTATTGATTAATCATTTGTTTATGCAGGGCTAGTATGTGAAAAATTGAATTGGCGTCTGTGATTACCTGGAATGCCGTAAAGTCTTCTAATCCTTAAGCTTATGTCGATCTTAATTACTAAGTTGTTATAATATTAGATTTAATTAATATTGATTATTTCTGTTCTTATTAAAAAAAAATTGTTTGGCCATTATAAAATAAAACCAAACCTAAATTGGACCCTGTCTGTTGACAACTCGTTAAAATATTTATTAAAAAATCTGATACTTTAATACATTGAATTATAGGGTGTGGTTGTTGTTGTTTGGAAGCGATTCAATTAAAGCCCAAGTTTTAAATTAAAAAATACCTTTAGTCATTATATAGGATAAAAATAATAAAAGTATTTTCCAATAAAGTTTCATTATATAGACCCTATATTATTTTTTTTAAAATATATCAATTACCGATAATGATGGAGTTATAATGATATGACGCATTCTGAAACTGATTAAAAAAATATGTTCATTATATTACAACACAAATAATGCAAATAGGTTTTTTATTAGATAAAATTAATCAATTGCTGAATTCCATTCAAAGCTAAAGATTGAAAGCGAATGTAAAGAGCTGAAATAGTGTAACAAGCATATCATCTTTTTTACTTTTTTTTTTGTTTAATTTGCTTGTTATGCCGGAGGGCCTGGCAAGAACAATTGACGGCAGAGCTAGGTAGCAGGATAGGTAGTCCCCGACAAACAAGACTGTTGAACACCCTCCGGAAGCCATTAAATATTGTAATTAAAATAAATTTAATACAAATTATTAAGTCAAATGAGCTCAAGTGTCGAAATGACAAACAAATTTCTTGTTATAAATTATTCAAACAATTATAAATTACTGTTACTTTCTCTTAACTATATTTTCCCTTAAGGTGGAATTCCGAGCAACGCGACAGAGCGTCACTGAGGCCACGACAGTGACGCGGCGGCAGCGCGACATTACATGTCATGTGTAAATAAATGAAAGGCTATTCGAGTGTTGCGACACAGACGCCGCGGCACTGCCGTGACGTCATTGTCGCTCTAGCGGCAACGACACTGCCTCGTTTGCTCTCGATCTGTCGTTGCCGCAGAGCGTTTTCATAACAAAAAAAAATGGCGGCGTTCAGGATTAACACACGCAGAACACAACTTTCTCTTACCAAAGTTGTAAGCTGTGCGACCAGTCCCACTAGATTTTTTTTTATTTACTTTATAAATAGTTCAATAGTTTTTTACTTTTACTTTCTCTTAGCCTATATATGAAATATATAGAGAGAGAAAGTATTGCGATCATGTCAAAAATTCGATGTCGAGATTTTGATGGATATACATGTTTTGAGGTCCCCTGAGTCCAAAAAAGTGGGTCCCGCAAATTGGTCTGTGTGTGTGTGTGTGTGTGTGTGTGTGTGTGTGTGTGTGTCGTGTGTCTGTATGTGTGGACAGATTTTTAGCATGAAGGAATTGAGCTACCGGATTGAAATTTTATATTTAACTTAGGTACCTTCCCACACGCTCAAAATAAGCTTTTGAACAAAATCGGCCAAAAAGTACTAGTACTTTACTGATGTACTTTTTCAGTTTTTTTCGATTTTCTCAAAATTCCCTCCAAGGATTTTTTTTTAAATTCGTAAATCAACTATTTTTTAGATGCTCTTTAAAATGTATATTCTCATTTTGCCGTTGAAATCTTCTGAAGACCACTTTACTCTTGTTCTTCATAGGAAAGATAGAAATGGTTGCCATGGTAAATGTCAAAATATGTTAAACATTTTGAAAAATAACCATACTTTATTTCAAGCAGTCAACATTTAAAATGCAAGTTTGAAACTAAGGTGCTGTGGGAAACTAAATATATCTCGACACAAAAAATCTGGTGTGACCAGCACGGTGCACAACTTTCTCTTACCGAACGGTAAGAGAAAGTTGTGTGCTGTGCGCCAGTCACACCAGATTTTTTTTAATTTAAGCGATCTTATTTAATTCAAAAAGCTAGTGTTCGTCCCAGAACAGATCTTGAAGGACCAGTGATTCGCTTCCAAGCCTGGGATATAAATTAGTCATTAACCAATTTAAATAAATAAGACCAGACTCTAAATATCCTTAGAGAGCGAGGTAGTTTTATGCCCTGCGATAAAGGGAGTATAATTCTCTTTATTTTAAATATATTTATTTTATGTTCTCTTTCATGTATGTTCATTTATTTTAATATTCCCAAAGGGAAAAATTTTCTTTTTGAACCTCTCTTTTTTCTTAAATAAACAAAAGATTTAATAAGGAGGTCTAAATTGACCCCAATGCATAAAAGTCCATAAAACAATAAAAGATAGACCAATATATATGAAAACAACATCTTCATCTATCCATTACAATAAAAATTAACATTAATAACAATACTAAATAAATTGTATCCCCCCCCCCCCCCGTGGCCAACAGATTAGAAAAATAGACAAATATCAATAGTGCCGAATGGCTTTGCTTTAGACCAGTGGCGGATCCAGAGGTGTTTCTCGGGGGGGGGGGTAATTTGGAGTGACTGGTCACACATTTTTTTTCTTAATTTCGGTAATTTAAAGGCTCATTCTGTACTTGTTTGCCAGAATATAAATACAAATCAAGTTTTTAAGTATTAATTTTTAAAATTTTACATTAAAAATACATTTTTTTTCAAATCTCAGGGGGGTAATTACCCCCTTTCCCCCCACCCCCTTGTATCCGCCCTTGGTTTAGACCCCAGACATTTCGATGAATATTTATTTAAATCATTTGGATATCAAATGGGGTAAATAACTGTGGCTAGACCCAATATAATATCATCATTAACATTTAATAAGTATCAGTTCATTATTCTTCCAAAGGCTCTCTTTATTTGCTACTCTTGTACTTGCTCTTTTCCATTCCATAACATCAACAGCAACTTCTCTTCAACTTGATTTATTATTTAGTTTTAAATATTTTTAAATGCTAATATCAAAATATAAGTATATAAGGATTCAAGTAAATTGAGATTGATTCAAATACCGTATGTCATGACTTGCCCTGAGGAAGATGATTTAGCTAAATCACCAGGTGGCGATTAGTATGACTATTAATTATCCATTTATAGAGTATTATCAGAGCTCAGATTATAATTCCATGACTTTCCCGAGAAATTTGATTATCATTATTATCGAAAATAAAAAAGACAAATTGAAAATAAATTCGAGTTATTTTTTTAATACCAAAATTCTTGTTTTTGATCATAAATATTTATTTTTCTACTTCAATTGATAGATAGCCAAATATAATTGATCTTATATTCTGAAGCGAGAAATTATACCCTCTATTTAAAAATTCTCAGGATAAATTCTTTTTGCTTCTAATTCGCAAAATAAATCATTGAAAAAAAATTAACGAGATAGGACGAAAAATAAGCTAATCTAATAATTATAATAAGATTTACGATATATTCATATATCATACCACAAAGGATGAATGTCGCAAAAAAAAAAGAATTAATTACCATAAATTAATTAGCGAGTCTCATTTATAGTATACATTAAATGCGGCTCTTTCAATTTTCCCTCTATGTGCATTTTGAAGCCATCACCATCATCTCTTTTCGGTTAGTCCATCTATTTTATTATTCACTCACAAATATATAAAATACTGCTAAATTTTTTATCACATTACATATCCTTATTATCCAAACGGTAAAAATATGTTAAGTTTATTAAATCAACATTAATATGAAAAAAAACCCTCTGAGAATTCAATTATTAACGTAGCTCGTTAATAATGAGTTTTTATTCAATTATTTATGGTAAAATAATTGAATTAAATAGTTGGAAGTTATTTCATCTGACAAGCGATAAATTTTAAATTCTCCCTTTATAAAATTAATTTTATTATTCTTCAATAATAAATGAGATTAATTTGATTATCTAATAATTCTTTATTTTTCCATCTAAGCTTTTATAGACTCATCTTTTTTTTTTTTTTTTTTAATTAAAATTTTTGCTTAAATCTAAAATAAGGTTAGGGATTCTCTCGTTTTCAAGGCTCAGTAAAAAATAGTAAATAAAATTTCCAAATTCCGAAAGCTAAGAAAGGCTTCTATTTCATCGGCAAAGTAGAGGACATTTCCAAAAAAAGTCTTATAAAATTTTGGCTCAATTAAATGGGACAAATACCAGTACCGGTATATATATATATATATTTTTTTTTGTTTCTTTAAGTTCTTTTTCAATCATTTAAGTAGTCTCCATTTTTGCTTTCTCTTACCCTATATGGACCCTGTTATGCAATAGTATGTCAAGCGCCAAAAAAAATTAAAAATTGAGTTAAGCACGGAATATTGTTTCAAATGCTATACTATAATTAATAGTATTTTTTATGAAATATGTCCTAAAAAAATTTATATTTAATGTTACTTTGCACAATTGACAAAAAAAATTATATATAAACCAATGAAAACAAAAAAACTTTAATTTAAATTCTCAAAACCTGGTAGGTAACGCTTGCATAA
>JAKCPI010016441.1:0-41512 GCA_023213315.1 Euborellia annulipes | reverse complement strand
CTGTCGGCATTTCTGCCAAGTTAGTTAGATTCAAATGTTATGTAAACACTTGCCTTGATAATTGTGAATAACTTCTTGGAAATAAGTGAAAATAGCGGGAAAATTTGAATCTAACTAACTCGCAGAAATACCGACAGATGGCGTTGATGTCGCTGTAAATATATAAAAGGCATTTGACGGACATGACAGTTGGTTCACTTGAGTCGGAGCAAGTGCACAGTACTTGATAACGGCTGCAGAATAGGCAGTCGAAACGTTGTAAAGTATTTATATATTTTTAATAAATATTTAATACAAAAATGTGGTCTATAATTAAAAATTCCTCTAACAAGAATGGCATTTTTTAACTCTGGTGTGTCAGATAGGACTACTAGTTTGAAAATAAACTAATCAAGTTAGTAATGCCCATGCGCGAGGGGGTCTTAAAACACGCGCAAGGAAAAAGCATCTTCTTATGAATCGGTAACACCTGGTGCTAATAAATAAAATGTTAACGTCGGTGCTAAAATTTGGTTTAGAGAAAAAGCATTTTTTAACGCTGATATTATTACTTTACTTTTTAACACCCATTTGTTGATGTTAAATTTTAACGTCTGATAATGATTAATTCTCTGAAAAATTGAGATACAAGATTTAAATAAGGAAAGGTTTATTGATTGCAAAATAGTGACATTTTTAACAAAAAATAATATTTATTTATTTATTTTTTTTATATATTTTATAATAATAATCAAACAATAAATAAATAGATTAAAATTAAACTTTGGTCGTTCGCTTTATATATTCATTGATTGACAAATGATAAATAAATAATACTTGAGTTCAATTATTCCCTTTCCTTGACTTATTTCAAAATCTTTTTTTTTTTTTTTTTTTTAATCTGTCCGTAATTATCGATAGCCAATAAAATAAAATATTATATTTCAGTGAAGAGTAATAACAAGATAAGTGAAAAATGAATCTTTAGCAAAGATTAAAATTAACTTTTTTAATTTATAATATATTTATTGTATATATTTTAATTCTATTGAGAAAATTGTTTTTAAATTTAAGGGCTTTCAAGAGGCCACATTGAATGTTTGGTCCGAAAATACTCAGGCATTTTAAAGTATTTTTTAATGCAGTTTTTTTTTTTAAATGAATTAAATTCGTGAGCATTTTACTTAATAGAAAGATTTTTTTTTTTAAATTGTGATAAATTAAAAAATTATTCTTTTTATTTTTGTAGAAATTGCAAAAAAATTTCTATTATGAAAATTTTAATTTTTTTCTGATTCTAAAAATATAAAAATCATTATTATCCGACGTATAATAATTAAATAAATTGGTGATAAAGTAAAAAATAAATTTAGAATTTATTTCGGTCAAATAGTTCAGGACTCTTGCAAAAGATGGCGGGTTAACCTAACACCCGGTATTATCAGATCACCTATTAGCCTATATTTTTATGCTTTTATTATATAAATGATATATATATAAACTAATCATTATTAAAAGATCAAAGAAAATCAACCAAATGCATGAGATTAAATGGATCCTGTTACGCATTAGTGTGTCAAACGCCATCTACCGAGTTTTGAGAAAATTAACATTAAAGTTTTTTTTGTTTTCATTGTTTTATAAATTTTTTTTGTCAAGTAACATTAAATAAAAATTTTTTTAGGACATATTTAATTAATTATAGCATTTGAAATAATATTCCGTGCTTTACTCAATTTTTAATTTTTTGGCGCTTGACACACTATTGCATAACAGGGCCCAAATATCGCCCTACCATCCTGCCATCTATTGGTAAATTTTCTTAATAGTTGCGCTTAACGGCAAAAGCATGCGAACAGATTTTCCTTAAATAGAAAAAATGAGGCACCAGCGGGAATCGAACCCACGATTTTTTTAATCTATAACCTTTTAAGCTATTTCTTGAATAATATATACATCAAATAAATGGAAAATGATTACGTCTTTACATTGTTTATAAATTTTCATGGTGGTATTTGTTAGAATAGCCTGAGAGGTAAAGAAATCCCTTCAATCAAATATGGAGGATATATTTCTAGAAATAATGAAAAGGAAAGGGAATCATTTTTGTTGTCGTTATCGTGTAAATGACGGTCTCTGTCCTCGATATGCGAGATCAGCGGCGGCGGCGGCGGGGTTCGTTTGTACAGAGGCAGCAGCAGCAGCACCAGCAGGTCCTGGTAAAGGATCACGTCGTGATTCCCATCCAGACGCGGCAGATGCAGCAGCAATTGGCGGTAATGGATCAGAGCCGGAAAGTTTTGCACATAATTGAAACATGGCTAGGCCAAATGAGACAAGGAAAGCACCGAAACCAAGTGATAAAGCGTTCCATGTTTTAAGGCCAAGAACGCCCAATCCTAATGGCACTAAACTGAGCGCTTTGAGACCAAGAACTAAAGCAATTGGGACAAGTAAACGCTTCAATTTGCTCTTTTTCAATTTCTTCTTGATTTTCTTCTTAATACCGCGACCTAAACAAACAACAAAAACAAACAAATTTTATTAGAAGAGAGTAAAAATACAATATTCTTTGTGATTTCCCTCTAATCTACAAAAAAACAAATACACCAAAATATTAACACAATTGTACGTATTAAAAAAATTTATTCTTAATTGTTTTAAATTAAATTATCACATAATAATGATAAAAAAAAACAATTAATTATTATTAAAATAAAAAGGTTCAACAATGGGTATAATAAATGTTTTAAACTTCATTATAAATTTTAATTATTGTACCTATTTATAAATTTATTTATAATGAATTTTCTTTATTCCCATTGTTGTACCTTTTTATTTTAATAACATTATAATTCTTTAAAAATAACAATTTCCCTCTGTCTATCACACTATAGTTAATGTGCAATTGGCTGTAGATTATGACAAAAGGTAGCAGTGACGTTTCAAATCAAACTTATACAACGTTCTACTTAGTTGCCATATTAATATGAAGATTTTTTTTTTTTTTATTTGATACAAACGTTATATAAATAAAAATATCTCCTATCCTCTAATGATGATGGCTTATCAAATATTGAAACTTTTGTCCTTATTCAGGGTTAAATAGTATTACCACCAATTTTTCAATAAATAGTTCAAAGACAATCAAGGGAATTATTATATTAATCAAATAGAGCGCAAATATATTATTATATCTAGGCCTTTAGATTCTTGGATGAAATTCTAGCCGTAGGGCCGGACTATGGCGTTCCGGAGAAACTTGTTATTTGGATCACCGGAATTGAAAGGCGCCCTGATTTTAAATTCCGGTGATTTCAAATAACAAGTTTCTCCGGAACGCCATAGTCCGGCCCTGCGGCTAGAATTCGTCCAAGAATTTATATATTGTTGTATTTGCGCTCTTTTTGACCAATATCCTGTTGGAATTTCGAAATTAAATTTTTCACGGTTATGGAGAGGAAAAATTTCCAAATCCCCAAACGGGGAGGCTCAAAAAAATACAGAATTTTACCCATAAGAATGCATTGAGTTCTATTATAAATTAAAGCTAATTAATTATATAAAATTAAATCTCTCAAATGACAAATAATACAATTTGTTATATATAGGGCTTGCATATAGAATCTTTAATGGGGTCGGTCGGTCGATAGAGGATCGGTCGACCAGTCCCATCAGGGACCGATTTTTGGGGAGTAGGGAGGTGAAGGGCCCCTCACTCCCAAAATTGGAACCGGGTTGATGGCTCTCGAGCTAGGTGCCGGTACTTGGGGTTGGTGCGTGCCTCCGTGCACGATGCACCAGGGGTAAATAAACGGGGAGTGTTTTTTTTTTGTAGGCTATTGAGGGTTTTTATGCCATAATTTAGGCTTTTCCCTCAAATAAAAAAAAAAAAATAAATAATAATAATCTTTAATCGCTATCCTTCAAATTTTTCTTTATCTGGGCTTTTTAGGGCATCAGGACCCACCCAGAGAAATCTTAATTTGCATATAAATGCATATTTTGGAGTTTGACTAAAATTTCTTTCTGAATGGATTCATATACCCGAATGTTGTGCTGTGGTCTAGTGGTAAGGGCACACCGAGTACAAATTGGAGGATCCGTGGTTCAACTCCCGACGGCGCACCCTTACTTTTCGTGTATATGATTATATACTTGATTGTATATTTAAATTAAAAATAATATTTTTCATGAAAATTATTTAAAAAAATAAAATAAATCGAGTAGAGTCTTGCTAATCCGGACTAAACGGAATTCTGAAAATACCGGATTAGCGGAAACATTTAATATAATTCCTTAAAAATCTGAAGACTCTTAGTTTTCTTAAATTTTCGTACCCCTTTTTTGCTGCAATATCCCGAAGAAGTGACTTTTCAACACCCCGGATTAGCCGGTATGCCTTCGGCGTGTTATTGCAAAATTTTAAGGGTTTTAAATTTCCCTCTCTGATTCCACTTCCTGTAACTCTCACCAATCAGCGAGAGAACAGACACATACACACAGGGACAGAAAGGCAGTAGCTAGCGCTTTATATACAGTAATAAATTTTAGTTGTCTTGTCAGTGTCTTGTGATGTAGAAATTTTCCAAGTTTTTTAATTAAGGTCTTTTATGCATATTTTTCTGCATATTTCGACCTTTTTAAATGCATATTTTGTGTTTGTTTTTTTAGTGCATATCGATCCGAGAGCCCTAGTTATATAATTAATTTTTTTTTTCCTTTTCAAAGAATATAATTCGTATATTAACTAGCTGCACGAGCTCCCGCTCTATCATTTTAATGAATCTAATCTATTCCAAATGATACTTAGTCTCTCTCAATTTATTACAAAACTTTATTCTTATTTAAAGGCAATTGCCATATTATAGATAAGAAGAACGAATCTTTGATTTGTCCTTTAACTTTATTATTACATAAAAACATTATTTTAATTATCTTTTCTTTTTTTTTTTTTATTCGTGTTTGATCATAAAGATAGATAGAGTTTTAATCAACTTGTCCATCTCAAAATGGGTCATAATATTCCCATATTTGTCTGAAACATAATAGCAATATTTTGTGAGTGAACCCGGGATCTCCAGCCTAAGTTTTTTCGGCATCAGAATGTAAACGATACGTAATTTAATTATAATATATTGGCATATAAAGCTTACCTCATTATTCATTTTAAAAGCTTAATCAATATTATTTCTAGATTTTGTAGAGGACTTATTTAAAGCTCTATGTTATAGCCATCTGTTTCAGTCAAAAGTATACATTCACTAGAGTTGTTACTCAGAGAGCTTAAAGCCTTGTTCACACTGAGCTGCAGCGAGTAATTTAGTAGCTAAATTGAACATTCCCCCCTCCAAGGGCTCTGATCTTTTTTATTAAATTTCATATTATTATAAATAAAATTCAAAATGTATGTAAATAATTAAAAAATGAATTAAGTTTGTTCGGACATTAAGGCACTTATAAAGATTAAAAGTTAATTTGTTAATATGTTATTAATCACTATCACATATTTTTAAAATAATTTTTTGAAGCACATGTGACGAAGGGTTAATTAATTAAAAATTGAAATTTGACATGTAGCCTATGAGGAATGTCGACGAATCGAATTATCTAGCCACTCCTGATAAAGATAAAAAAAAAACAAAAACATCTATTTATATTAATTAACTTCCGTAGAATACGTTAAAAATAAAATCAAAATTTTCTCACGAAGGTTTTTAGAAATATTATAACAAGACAAAAAATGTCAGTCCGCCATATTTAAAAATAATTAAATCTCGTGCCTTAAACCAGTGTGGCAACATCGCATAAAGTTTCACGCTTTCACTTACATTTTTCTCAATTGACGATATTTTTTCTCGCAAATCGCCCGTCCATTCTTTTTTAACCTGATCGGCATGACTGTATTGTAATATTATAAATAAAATACAACTTAACACTAAACAGCAAGATCAAAATAAACAGCTGTTAAATGCGATGTTGCCATATAAACAGCTGTTAAACGCATTATTGCCATATAAACAGCTGTTAAATGCGATGTTGCCAGATCTATATTCTGAAACTAGCGATATTTGAACAATGCTTAATTAAGTCTCATTAAGAAACATGATGTTATTGTATTTATTTTTAATGTTTTTTTTTTTGTTTTTTTTTGATTGATTGATTAATTAGTCTTTCAGGTCTATTCTCTAAAAACAGACGTTAAAATTTAAAATAAACAAATGGGTGTTAAAAAGTAATTTAAAAACAATCAGCGTTAAAAATGCTAATCTCTAAACAAAGTTTTAACCCTAACGTTGCTTTTATTTCAAAGCTATAAATCATAATCTTACTTTTTATGTTAAGGAAGCCATGTTTATTTTAAACACGACGTTAAAATATTAAAGGCACCCCCTAGACATGACATTAATTTTTAACACTATTTAGTAAATAAAGGTTTGGCTTTAAAGTTTTTTTCTTACAGAATAGCTATTTGAGGCAAGGAAGTGATTTTGAATAGAATTTTTTAACGCTGATTATTTTTATATTAATTTTTAACACCCATTTGTTTATTTTAAATTTTAACATCTGTTTTTAGATAATAGAGCTGTTATGTCTGTTATGAATAATGGTTGTTGATTGCAGAGCTGAAAGGCAATTGCTCTCTTTAAGTATTGGGGTAATGTTAACAAAACAAACATATTTTATTCAATGTTAATTGTATTCAAGATGGAGAAATGCCAGAAATGACGAGGTGTCGGTCATTTAATAGTGCAAGTTGAGAATTGCTAAGTGTAAGAGTGCAAAAGACAAAGAATATTATTTCATAGGGAATTGAGTGATTTTAGTCAATAATAAAAAGAGGAAATTTTAAAAATTAAAGATGAGCATGCAACAATTCACTTACTCTTATCTATATATAGAGAGAAAGTATTAGATTAATGTCAAAAATTCTGTTATTGAGATTTTCATGGAAATACACATTTCGAGTTCTACTCAGGTCTATTCCCAGCGTTAAAATTTAAAATAAACAAATGTGTGTTAAAAAGTAAGGTAAAAACAATCAGCGTTAAAAAATGCTATTCCAAATCACTTCCTTGCCTCAAATAGCTATTCTGTAAACAAAAATTTAAAGCCAAAGCGTTAACTTTTAGTAAATAGTGTTAAAAATTAATCCCATGTCTAGGGGGTGGCTTTAATATTTTAACGTCGTGTTTTAAAATAAACATGGCGTCCTTAACCTAAAAAATATGATTATGATTTTGATAGCTTTGAAATAAAAGCAGCATGTTAACGTTGGGGTTAAAACTTTGTTTAGAGAATAGCATTTTTTTAACGCTGATTGTTTTTATATTACTTTTTAACACCCAGACTTAATTAAGCATTGTTCAAACATCGCTAGTTTCAGAATATAGATCTGGCAACATCGCGTTTAACAGCTGTTTATGTGGCAACATCGCATTTAACAGCTGTTTATATGACAACATCGCATTTACCAGCTGTTTTTACATTACTTTTTAACACCTATTTGTTTATTTTAAATTTTAAGGTCGGTTTTTAGAGAATAGACCTGACTGAGTGTTTTGTATGTGTTTAAAATACTTTCAAAATCAAAAGAGCTACGAGATTGAAATTTTATATTTAGGTTAGACACCCCCTTGGGGCGTGACACGAAACTTTTGAACAAAATTGGCCAAAGAGTACTAGTACATTACTGATGTACTTTTTCAGTTTTTCTCGATTTTTTCAAAATTCGCTCTAACGATTTTGATTAAAATTCAAAAATGAATTATTTTTTAGAGGCTCTTTCAACTTCATTTTCTTGAAGCACACTTTACTCTTGTACCTCATATGAATGGTTGCCATGGTAACAAAATATAAATATTCTCCCATGTTTATAAATTTTATGGTTGGCTTAAATAAAAATGCCTGGACCCCAAATATATATATTATTAATCAACGGTTATCGTAAATGTCTTATATGGCCTGAGTTGCCGAAAAGACAGTGTGAATGTGAGTGTGAATGAGAAAAAAAGTGTGAATGTTTAAAAAAAAAAAAAAAAAAAAAAAAAATATGAATTCTAATATCGGCTGAAACTAAATATATGTCGACAGAAAATATATGGTGTGAAAAGCACAGAACTCAACTCAACTCAACTTTCGATTACCGAAGGTCGATGTCTAGACTTTTACTTATCTAAAAAAAAAGATTTCTTTTTCTTTTAATTTAATTCTTTTATTTGCAAGACTTAAAGGCTCAAAGAGGCGATGTAGTGGAGTCTCTCTTGGGGTCAAATCGTCAAAAGGATGAGAGAGAGAGAGAGATGCATGATTTATTCACCCACCAATCAGACACCGAAGCAAGCAAGCAAGCAAGCAGCGCTCACTCACTCACTTATTCCTCCTCATTTCTGATGCAATTCAACCGGAAAAGGGGGCTAAATTTAACATTTCCCTCTCTCTCTCTCTCTCTTTGGACCACAGATACGAGTACATTTAAATATCTAAAGAATCAATTTCTAGAACAAAGAGGAATTTTATTTTATTTTATAGAGAGAGAGAAAAAAATGTTCTTAACACATCATTTAAAGGAAATCTTGAAATTTATTTATCTATCTACGTATATAAAAATTCCATATTTTTGAAAATTGTTTGAAGTAGGCCCTACACTTTACTGATGATGTATTTCAGATTTTTCAAATTTATTTTCCGGCTCTTCCTTCCAAAGAGCCAATGTTAAATCCCCATATGGGGATTTCTTTTTAATTTCGATTCAAAAGGGGGTCCTCTTTGGAGCTTTTTACACATTTAAAATTTTTTTTCCCAATTCTTATGAAATTTTGTATTTACTAGCCGCACCGCCCGCCTTCGGGGGACTTTGTGCCTAGCCGGGAGGCCTCGAAAGAAAATTATTATTATTCCATTCCAATCCAGTGCCTGGTTGAGGATTTATTTACATTCATGGAATACCCAAATGAAAAGAATACATAAATATTTCTCTATACATTTTCTATGGGAGAAATCGTAACTTTAAGAATTTATAACTCAAAAAGTTATAGGCATTTCGGGATGAAAATAATTTTCCTGTAATCCCTAGAAGGTCCTCTTTATGCATAAAAAATTTCATTTCAAAATTCCAACGGGAAGTTGCCTAAATAGAGCGTGACAGACGGACGGACGGACAGACAGACGGACATTAGTGAATTATATATATGTATATATTTAGGATTCTCTATTGTGTATAAAATATTCAAATATGAGATTAAAATTTTTAAAACTAACCATAGTTTATTTTACACAGAGCCTATGGAAATTTTAAATTGACTTTTTTTACCTTTTTTTTTACTTATGAAATGCAAGTGGTCAAGTTATATCTCGACACAAAGCAATCTGGTGTGCGTTAAGTCACACCAGATTTTATATTTTATACAGCTAAATAATTGTCACTCTGTATATTTATCTCACGTAGTGGTCTGATATTAATTGCAAGTGATCGAGTGATTGGAGAAATTCTTGGAATCAATCAGTAAGCAAACAACTGTCAAAGGGATTAATGAATAGTTCACAAAATCGCAATCCCAAAAGATTTATTACTAAGCTACTACTAATCGATGATTACGGAAGGCGGGGGAGACGTCTACTAATATTACTATTTAAATATTAAATATTATTCTGTTTCTGACAAAATTGAGGCTAAATGGGAAGATGAAATTTAAAGAAATTATTTTAAGAAACTCGCGTATAATTTTGATTGATTGATTGATTTGTTATCCTGGGGCTTTTCTGCACAGCGACCTTATAGATCTAGGGTGCCGGGTACAATGCCTCCGGAGAGGATCAATCTAGAAATGGTTCACAGCGTCGAGATATATTTAGTTTCCCATAGCACCTTAGTTTCAAACTTCTCCACTTGCATTTCATAAAAGAAAAGTAAAAGAGTCAATCTATATATATATATAATTCGCTAATGTCCGTCTGTCTGTCACACTCTATTTAGACAACTTCCCGTTGGAATTTTGAAATGAAATTTTTTATGCATAAAGAGGACCTTCTCGGGATTACAGGAAAATTATGTCCCGGGAATCCCGAGATTCTTATAACTTTTTGAATTATTAATTCTTAAAGTTACGAATCCTCCCATAGGAAATGTATAGAGAAATATTTATGTAATCTTTTCATTTGTGTATTCCATGAATGTAAACAAATCCTCAAGCAGGCACTGGATTGGAAGAATTATAATAATTTTCTTTTCATAATTAAGAAGAAAAGGCTTAAATAAAAATCTGGTGTGACTGGCGCACAGCACACAACTTTCTCTTACCTTCGGTAATCGAAAGTTGTGCACTGTGATTGTCACACCAGATTTTTTGTGTCGACATGTATTTAGTTTCCGACAGTAGGGTACAATTGAATTCAAGATGTAAAATTTATAAGTATGGGAAAATATTTATATTTTGATACCATGGCAACCATTTCTCCTATCTTTTCTATGGAGTACAAGAGTAAAGTGGTCTTCAGAAGATTTCAATCACAAAATGAGAATATACATTTTATAGAGAATCTAAAAAATAATTGATTTTTGAATTTTAAAAAAAATCGTTGGACCAAATTTTGAGAAAATCGAAAAAAACTGAAAAAGTGAATCAGTAAAGTACTAGTACTTTTTGGTCGATTTTGTTCAAAAGCTTCGTGTCACGTCCCATGGGGGTGCCTAACTTAAATATAAAATTTCAACTTCCTAGCTCTTTTCGTTTTTGAGATATTTTGTTCACAGACACACACACACACACACACAGACAGACACACAGACACACACACAGACAGACCATGTCGCGAAAACCACTTTTTTGGATTCAGGGGACCTCAAAACGTGAAGATCCATCAAAATCTCGACATCGAATTTTTGACATGAATCCAATACTTTCTCTCATATATATATTACATATATACATAGGTAAGAGAAAGTAAAAATGCCTGGACCCTAATATATATAAATTCATAAATAACGGTTATCGTAAATGTCTTATATGGCCTGAGCTGCCGAAAAGACAGTGTGAATGTGTGTGTGAGTGTGAGTGTGAATGAGAAAAAAGTGTGAATGTTTTTTTTAAAAAAAAAAAAAAAAAAGAAGAAAAGGCCCTCGGGGCTTGGTGTAGGGGTTATCGTGCTAACCTCCTATACCAAAAGTCGCGGGTTCGGACCCCAGGCAGTCCGATGATTTTATTTAAGCCATTTGGATACCAAATGGCTTAAATAAGAATGCCTGGATCCCCAATAGATATATTAAACATACGAGTATCGTTTAAAGTTTTAAATTAAATATATCTCGACACGAAAAATCTGGTGTGACAGGGCACAGAACTTTCATTTACCGAAGCTCACAGAAAATTGTGCTCTGTGCGACAGTCACACCAGATTTTTTAAATTATTTTAATTAATTGGCTTTAATTCTCCATAAGGCAAGACAAAACTCAATGCTTTCCAATGCGCTTCTCCTTTAGTGGATTTGGAGGCCTGAGTATTTTTCTTGGACCCTCGATAACGTCCTCCCCAAAGTTTCAACGGGAAGTTGGTCAAACAGAGCGTGACAGACGGACAGACACTCCACTATTATATAAGATTTATTTTTTGTCAACCAGAACCAAAGCATATTTTTTTGCAAGGTCTTTTTCGGCATCGAAGGCCATTTAGACCTCTAATTATTGATTGGGACCCAATTAAACTCAATTAAACTAAACAGGTAGCAACTCTACCACTGCGCTGTTGACCGGAGGCAACTACACAATAATTTTACTTAATTAAATATGCATAAAAGAAGTACGTAGTCAATTTTCCTTCAATTATCAATTTGTGAAAATTCACTACGATTTTCCTTTTCCCTCCATGCCAACAACAACAACAACAACTGACTGACAGATAGATTAATACAAACAAAAACATTTGTCGTCTCCCTCTGTCTATTCAAATGAACAAATAAATGCCCCCTGCAAAAAGCAATTAAAACGTTTTCAATGCACACACAAGAGAGAAGAGAGATAAATAACATTAAATTTAAAAAGCAATTTGCGTTGGAACAAAAGAAGAAGAGCCTCTCTCTCTGATATAGCTACTGGACCTACAACCCCCCACCCCCTGCTCTACCAAAGAACGACAAATTCAATCGGCTTCTCAAAATAGAAATGTGAATTGATTTTCTACTCTTTTTTTCTAGGTTTTTACTTTCCAAAAAAAATCTTTTGGGTCAAGTTAGCTGATCAAGACAGAAGCAACTCGGTTGAATGAAAGCTTAATGTCGTTCGGACATTAAAGCACTTTATTAGATTAAAATCTAATTTTTTAATATGTTATTAATCACTATCACATACGTTTAAAATAAAATTTTGAAGCAGATCTAACGCAGAGTTATCGTGTAATTAATTTTTTAAAAATTGAAATTTAACATGTAGTCTATGGGGAATGTCGACGAAACGCACACATATTGAATTATATAGCCACCTCTGCATTAGATACAAAAACAAAAAACTTACATTTTTATCAATTCACTTCCGAGGAATAGGGTAAACATAAAATCAAAAGTTTCTGCCCTCAAGGCTTTTAAAGATATTTTAACAAGAAAGTCAAAAAATTCTCCAAAATGACAGTCGCCAATATTTAAAAATGAGACTCAGACCAATCTGGCAACGTCGCATAAAATAATACTCATTTCTCGCTGTCAGTTACATTTTTTTCCATTTGACGATATTTTTTCTCGCAAATGGTCCATTGTGTTTAAACTGATTTGCATTAAACATTGTAGTATATTAAATAAAATAAAATTGAAGGCTTTTAAGATTTAAAATACATCAGCTGTTAAATGAAAATGTTGCCAGATCTATATTACGTGAAATACTACTCAAGTCAAAAGTCATTCATTTATTATTTTTGGTAATTAAATTATTAACTTAATACATTTATAAACTATGATAGGTCACGACTAAATTATAATAAGGAATTTTGGCATTCAAATTTATTAAAAAAAAAAAAAAATAGATTCTATTACGACTTACGGGGTACTATCCAACAACCTTAAGGCGTAGCATGTGTGAATTGTCAAGAAATCTTCTTGGGCATTAGACTGCTACAAATCGCTTGGTTACTTAAAAATTCACTTTCTCCAATGCCATTTATCATTTTTTTTTCTAAGAAGGGAAAACGACAAGCACGTTGAAAGATTCCATCAAGATACCAAAGACGAAAGTGATTACCCTTGCTTTTTGTCCCCACATAAAAGGAAAAAAATTAAATATAAAATTATACCGTTTTAGGTTCTCCTCTCTCTCTGGTTTGTTTAACGTGAAGGCGAAACCACCCTGACTAGGCGCGGAGTCCGCCAAAGGGGAACCGGGCCACTAGTTATTTTTTTTTTTTTTTTTTTTTCTATAAAATCAATAACCGACTGTACAAACATTTTGAAGCTTCTTTACATAAAAGAGGTGAGAGATAAGGTGTTTCTTAAGCTATGACGCCGTTATTTGGAAACAGGAATAAGACGGGCGTTGGCAACATATTTATACCTAACACGGGAAGCTAATATAGCAAGAATCCTAATTAAACTGGTTGACAAAGTTTGCTTCATAAGAAATCTTACCAAGGTAGAAATACAGAATTGGGTAAGGCTTGGACCAAGCTTGAGCCAAGCGTCTCCAGTTTTGGGCGAGGCTTGGGACAAGACTTGGATGATAAAAATGTTGGGAAACAAAAAAAATAGAGATGGCCCAAGCCTCAAGAAACAAAAAAATAACCAAGGTTGGCTCAAACCGTGAGAAACGAGAACATATATTTCCGATATTCTTCTATAGTTCATTTAAAATTTCGATTCTCGGACTAGTACAATATATATTTATAATTGTAGCAGCAGCTTTCCTTGTCAAGTTAGCTAATGGTCGGTTAGGGACCTAACAATTATAATTATCGAAGTTCTAATAAGCAAAGTGGTTAGCTCCATTTTTGTTTGTTTTCCAGGAGAGTCAAAAAACATTTCATTGTCATTGTTAGAGCCACTGTTAAACACTTTTCTTGCGACAACTTTTTGAACTGGCCCACGGGGCTTGGAGTAGTTGGTAGCGCGTCTACCTTCTATACCAAACGTCGCGGGTTCGGACCCCAGGCAGTCCGAAGATTTTATTTAAGGGCATTTGGATACCAAATGGCTTAAATAAGAATGCCTGGACCCAAATATGTATAATAATCAATAACGGATATCGTTTAAAGTCTTAAATGGCCCAAGTTGCCGAAAAGGCTGTGTGAATGAGTGTGTGTATGTGAGTGTGAATGAGAAAAAAGTGTGAATGTTTAAAAAAAAAAAAAAAAAAAACTTTTTGAACTGAAAAATTTGATTTACGCTTTTACCCAATTCAGGGCATAAGGAGAATGTTATTTTTCACTGGAAAATACAAAAAGATGATTTTCGAAAAAAAGTGGAGTTAGACACTTTTCTACTGAGACCGTCGATATTCTATAGTTCTTTGACTTTTCAAAAAATATTCATTCGTGAAAATCTGTTAAGTATTAACGAAATTATACAAAATAGTTAAAATTTATATACGTATGAGCTCTACTGTCGGAGAGAAAGCAAAGCGCCTAAAAGATAGGCAGCCAAATTACCAGAAGTCGATAACTGTTTATTCTCCCTTTTCTTTTTTATATTTATTTTTTTTTTTTATATATTTTTTTTTTTTTTTTATATAATATTTTTTATATTTTTTTTATTTTTTTTATTATAATATTTTATTTTTATTTTTTTTTTTTTTTTTTTATATTTTATATTCATGTTGGGTTTCCTTCAGAGGGAGGCGGCCCCTAATTGGTGGTGCCCGGACAAACTTTGGGCACCCCAGTCCTTGACCCCCACCAGCTCACGTGGTGATTTACATAATTGTCTCTCGTTGAAGGGAAGCGCAAACTTTTCTAAAGGGGGGGCCCCTCTTCTAATAGAGCCCGGAGAGGGTCATTAATATAAATAAAAATAAATATAAAATAATAAAATAAATTTATTTTATATAAAATATTATTTTTTAATATAAAAAAATATGTTATAAAAAAAAATTTTTTCTAATTAAAATATTTCCTTATTCTCAATAAACTTTTCTTTGGCCCACCTATTAATTTTTTTCTGTGGCATGTTTGTTTGTCTTTTTGTTTTATTTTCTTTTTTTTTTTTTATTTTCAATTTTTTATTAATCCCTCAAGGATTTAAAGGGAGATTTCTTCCCAATTTAAAGATACAGTTTTTATAATTTTATTCACCATGTAATAAATAGTAAGTGTAGCGAAGGGGAAAAAACCCCAAAAAACCCTCTCGGTCCCCTGGCTACCCCAACGAACCACTAAAGGCCCCCCACCCCGGGGGGAGGCTGCACTGTTTTGATTATACTTTCATTAATCATGAATGATTTTTAGAAAGCTTAAGAACTAAAGGATATCGTAACTTATATGTTTTTTTTTTTGGGTGTCCAAAGCAAAGAAAAGCTAAAAAATTCGAAACTCAGGGGGTGGGGCCTAATTTAAATATAAATTTTAACCTCCTAGCTCAATTCCTTCATGCTTGAAATTGAACACACACACACACACAGACAGACCATGTCGCGAAAACCACTTTTTGGATTCAGGGGACCTCAAAACGTGTATATCCATCAAAATCTTGACATAGAATTTTTGACATGAATCCAATACTTTCTCTCTCTACAAATTAACATATATAGAGGTAAGAGAAAGTAAAAGAAGCCATTCCATTGTTATTTTAAAATGTTGAAAATTAAGATTTCAGAAATATTTTTTTTTTTTTAACAATCATAATAAAAAAGAAGAGAGCAAAGAGATGTAGAATACAAATTTTTCATTTTATTTTTTTTACATGAATAAAAAACCAAGAAAGAAAGAAAGTGAATGGATAAATAATAATAATAAAAAAAAAAATATTACGACCATACAGAAAATAAAAGAAAGAAAGGGAAAAGAAAAATAAATAATAAAAATCTGGTGTGACTGAGCGCACAAACACTCTTACCTTCGGCAATTGAAAGTTCTTGACACACCAGATTTTTTGTTCGCGCTGATATATTAGAATTCATAGAGTAAAATATTTATATTTTGTTACAATGGCGATTATTTCTCTTATCTTTTGTTTTCCTATGAAGTTCAAGAGTAAAGTGTACTTTAAACACTTTTGATAACAAAATGAGAATATACATTTTAAAGAGCATCTAAAAAATAATTAATTTATGAATTTTAATTAAAATTGTTAGAGTGAATTTTGAGAAAATCGAAAAAAAACTGAAAAAGTACATCAGTAAAGTACTAGTATACTTTAGCCGATTTTGTTCAAAAGCTTTGTGTCACGTCTCAGGGGGGGTACCTAACTTAAATATAAAATTTCCATCTCATAGGTCATTGCTTTCCCACTTTTTTTTTTAACTCAGTGAACCTCAAAACGTGTATTTCCATCAAAATCTCAACATCGAATGCAATACTTTCTCTCTATATATACAGTATAGACATATATAGATAAGAAAAAGAAAAATTTGTCTCAGTTTGCCGGCCAAAAAAAAAATATCGTTATTTTTTTTGACTTTACCTGCAAATGCTAAATTCACTCCTTGACTTGAAGTAAAAAAAAAAAACTTACAAGGGGAGTGCATAGCCTTCATAACACCGATTTAAACGAAAATTTTTTTATGTGTAGTACTTAATGAAAAACAAATTCTGTTAAAGCGAGAGAACGCGCTTCTCAACCGTTTGTCTAAAAAAAATGTTAAAGATTTTGTCAGCATGCCTTAAGACGTTACTAACAATAACTTTTACAAAGGCCATGATGGGTAGATCGGTAGCGTTCATTCTTTGTAAACAAGAAATCCCGAGTTCGAATCTCGCCCTGTGCAACTATTTTTTTTTTTTTTTTTTTTTGTCTAATTTATTTTTACATATTAAAAAATTAAAATATTAATTAGAGGAATCTGTAGTGTAGTATTCTGCAAATGATTGCCGAGAAAAAATTAATCCCCGATGAAGAGTTAATAGCAATAAATGATGCTGAAAATATTGTCGTAACATGTTCAAAGTCCGGAAAATAAAACGACCCAACTGTTTAAAACATAAATAATATTATAAATTTATTTATGTGTTTAATTAATTAAATATTTTCTTGCATATTATATTTTTGACAGAAAGTATTCGAATTTTCTTTAAATATATTGAACATGTTAAAAATTAAATGCCAATAATTAAAAAAAAACTTTTTATTTATTTACTAATATTAAAGCAAAAAAAAATAAAAATAAATTAGACAAAAAAAAATAGTTGCCCAGGGCGAGATTCGAACTCGGGATTTCTTGTTTACAAAGAATGAACGCTACCGATCTACCTTTGTAAAAGTTATTGTTAGTAACGACTTAAGGCATGCAGGCAAAATCTTTAACATTTTTTTTAGACGAACGGTTGAGAAGCGCGTTCTCTCGCTTTAACAGAATTTGTTTTTCATTAAGTACTACACATCAAAAAATTTTCGGTGTTATGAAGGCTATGCACTCCCTTGTAAGTTCAAGAGAGTTTAGTTACGATCACACAAATAGATACATTTAATACTTAAAGGGAATATAGAGGCTTCTTTCTTTTTTAAAGAATAAAATTCAATTTATTTAAATTTTAAAGACACGTTTAAGAGTGAAAGAGAAGAAAAGAAAAGAAAGACTAACTTTATTACACAGTCCGGAGAGTGCGGTAGATAGAGACGGAGAATTGTACGAGGCTAGCGACAGTTTGAAGAAAATGAGCGATAACCTGGACGAAAGAGCCGAGTGTCCTTAGAGAATTGACGAGCATCGTACCAAAATCCTCCAGGGAAGCGAGAAGAGGCTCACTAAACAGGAGACGGGCAACTGCTGCAAGCAACCCAACACCCACACACACACACACACCCAATAACACACACACAAACATAAACACAAGAGAAGGTGAAAAAAAAACAAAACGATGCAAACATGCAATTAATGACGTCATGCTACATTAAATAAATCATATTTCGACCGTAGGCTCTTGTTGAAGATAGTATCGCTGAGATTTGATTGATACAAATAAAATAAACTCGAGGTTATTAAATAACGTTTCGACATTGCTGTTTGTCATCATCAAGAGTGCATATAGTATATATTAATATAAATAGCTGAGATGTTATATTAATAAGAGGGTAAAAACATTTTTCTTTTTTCGATTAATTCACACAGCTGACGTTTCGGTTCCGTGTTTGAACCATCCTCAGAGCTATAATCATACATATACAAACGATATCAGAAATTATTACAATCAAAAGAAATTCAAATTATATTTTACCTGGCGAAAAGTCATTATGAAAATGTCATAGTGGATCTTATACATTGTTGAAAAGATGACCAGGTACAGAAATGAATCAAAATTTGTATTAAAACTATTATTTATACCTTATTCACATGGAGTAGTCATTTCTAATTATTAATATGTAAATAGATTTAAATTAATATAAAAGTTAACAAATGTACATCGCTTGAATAAGTATGATTATAGCTCTGAGGATGGTTCAAACACGGACAGGGCCGTTCCTGGCGGGCGCACTCCGTGCCAGCACGGGGCGCCAGTCCCAAGGGCGCCGGAGGCGCCTTCAAAGGGCGGTGGCGCCTTCCAAGAAGGCGAAGACGAAAAGCCAAAGGGCGAGGGAGGCAAAGCCAAAGGGCGACTGAGGCGCAAAGCCAAAGGGCGACGAGGCCTTCCAAAGGACGCGGAGACCAAAGCCAAGGGCATTTTCGTGCCTGGGTCATTGGTCCTCCAAGTGAGAAAAATGTATTTCAAAAGAATTGGCTGCCAATCATTTGAAATAATTGGCGTAACTATATGGAATGGCCCCCCGCGGACAAGAATGTCGCCCCCTCCAAAAAAAAATTAAAAAAAAATTGTTAAAAAAATGTAAATTTTAAATAGCTTTGAGTAGTGAGGGTATCCAGGCAGCCAGAAAAACAATAAAGAAAATTAAATTTGTCTTTATTTATTTCATATATTTTTGTCTAGTTTCGGCCGATATTCCGGCCTTCATCAGGACAAATGTTATTTGCCTCGAGCTTATACAGGCCCTTGGCAACTCCTGACAATGTGTTTGAGTGAACATTCGTCGATGGCTGACTTCTGGTTCAATAGTGACTAAATTTTAAATAGCTTTGAGTAGTGAGGGTATCCAGGCAGCCAATAGTGACTATTGAACCAGAAGTCATGCCATCCGACGAATGTTCACTCAAACACATTGTCAGGAGTTGCCAAGGGCCTGTATAAGCTCGAGCAAATAACATTTGTCCTGATGAAGGCGAATATGGCCGAAACGTAGACAAAAATATATGAAATAAATAAAGACAAATTTAATTTTTTATTGTTTTTCTGGCTGCCTGGATACCCTCACTACTCAATTTAAATAGCTTTTTTATTTAAAAAAATAAAAGGGGAATGAATGACTTCCCCGAGACTTTCTCGTATATTCTTTTGGAATTATATCTGGGTGTGTGTGAACACGGCAAGCAGCCAGATCGATGAAATTTGGTATATACTCCTTACACTAAAATTGTAGATTGCCAATATCTTCAAAAGGGAATGAGATATTCAAGAATTTTTTTTCTAAATAATCTACATGAAATGGGCTTTAATTTAGTAAAATAAAAATTTTGTGTATTTTGTATTTCTAAAGTCCATTGCAAGTTTCAATATATAGTTTTACATGTTAAAAAGGTTTCAAGGGCAAAATGAAAATATACATTTTAAAGAGCATCTAAAAAATAATTGATTTATGAATTTTAATAAAAATCGTTGGAGCGAATTTTGAGAAAATTGAAAAAACTGAAAAAAGTACATCAGTAAACTACTAGTACTTTTTGGCCGATTTGTTCAAAAGCTAATTTTGAGTGTCCGAAAGGGTGCCTAACTTAAATATAAAATTTCAACCTCCTAGCTCAATCCTTTTATGCTTTCATTTAAACCAGTGGTTCCCAACCTGGGGGCATTTGGGTTTTCAGGGGGGCGATAAATAAGCGGGGGCAATGAATAGTCAAAGGGAGAAAAATTATTAGTTTACTAAAATTTAAAAAAATAAAAATCAAAGAAAAAAATTTCCTATTTACAGAATGGTCAGGATAAAAGAGGACAAAATATTATCATAAAAAGAAGATAATTCCAATCCAGAATTGAAACGTCACTTTTAGCTCAAATCCTAAATTTCAATTAAAAAAATCATTTTTTGAATTTTTTTTCCTCAGAGGGCCCGGGCCCTTTAAGCTCAAATCAAGTTTGATCTTTTTCACGACTCAGAATAGCTAAAAACGCAGATTTCAGTGGCTAATTTTCAAAAAATTTTCCATATCCCAAGATTCCCCCGGAAATCCTCTGTCCAGATCTGATCTCTATAAATTATTGTTACTCTTTGTTTAGGAAATTTTGAAAAAATTTTGTATAACTTTATTTAAATAAATATTGCAAGCTATGTATAACTATTTCAAAAGTGTCAAAAACTGTGTAAAAATGTGTTGGCATGAAGGCCACAATAGCTTTTTACATACTAAAAAAAGACTGTTTTTTTTTTTTTTTTTTTTTTTTTTGGGGGGGGGGCCCGTATTACTAAGTTGCCCCGGGGCCTGTCAAGTCTGTCTGCGGCCCTGTATATAGGCCTACGGTAATAAAATTGTTTAAAATAATAAAAGTGCTTTATTATTTACACTTTACTTCAAATTAAAAATTAGGCCTACAATGAAAATGTAAAGGGGGGCGATAGGTGTTAGTCATCCTCCAGAAAGGGGCAATGGATCGAAAAAGGTTGGGAACCACTGATTTAAACAATGTGTTTTCGTCTGTGTTCAGTAATAAGCAGACACACACAGAGAGTTCATATGAAATCATGAAAGAATTGAACTAGGAGGTAATTTGAATAAATAAATATTTTTTTATTAATGAATATCTTTAACTTTGCCCATCAACTGTAGGTTGAGGTAAAGTTAATGTAATCGTAATGGAGGCAATGGCTAAGCCGGCTAAGCTGAGGATTACGGAGTCCGAAGTCTCAACACGACTCGGGTTCGAATCCAGCTTGCCGCAAATAATTCAACCATCCTGCCGAAGTCTCCTCTTAGGGTAGGTAGGGGGATAGCCCCACCGTGGTATCACAAAGGGCCTAATTGGCCTAAGTGTGTTCCCTCTCTGGGAACGGCCACTTCAACCTAACCTAACCTAACCTAATGTAATCGTAAAAAAAATCGAAATTTTTCTGAAGCTGCCAAAATGCGTTTTGAGGTCCCCTGAATTCATTTAAGAAGTTTTTGGAATGATGTCTGTGTGTGTGTGTATTGCTGTGCTAATTTTTTTCGTCAACGAAAACTCAAAAACTATTTGTTCAATTGTTTTGAAATTTTGCACACATAAACTTGGGGTAGAGATCAAGAACTGAAAAGCTTTTGGTAAACATCGGACCATTAGGGGGAACAAAAATTTTTTTCTTAAATAACCTATAATTTTTTTTTTTTATATATTCAGAAACTAGACTTCCTCCCGAGTAAAATGATATATAACATGTATAACATCGGACCAATAGGGGGGGGGGGCTCTAGGGGGGGACAAATGTTTTTTTTCTTGAATAGTGGGTGGGCAAAATTGTGCGCTCGGCTTAGTCCGACCCTTTATTTTATTTTTCTTCTCTATGAAAAAGAGGATAGTGATAGTTCGCGTGGAGGAAAGAAAGAATTATCAAAATCTAAGCTACCGTACCATTGGCCAAACTTGAAAATCAGTACAGGTGTAATCACTTAAAAAATTTTTTTTTTTCATAATTTAGTTGGGGGGGGCGCCAAAAATAACCTGGCACGGAGGCGACAACTTACCCAGGAACGGCCCTGAACACGGAACCGAAACGTCAGCTGAAAAAGAAATAACCTTAGCTGCATCTCTCATTTTTACCTTCTTATTAACATATAGTATATGGCGCTGTTACATTGCAGTGGTGATTTTTGGAACTAAATATAGGTGCGAATTACAAAATCAAGCATGGTGTAGGTTGTTTTAGGATACATATGCGTGGGAATTACAAAAGGTTAAGCAGTTATTTTGTGGAATATTAATATTACATGAATTCTACAAAATAACTGCTTAAAATGTAATCAACTTTTGTAATTACCACGCATATGTATTCTAAAACAACCTACACCATGCTTGATTTTATATTTCGCACATATATGTTAGTTCCAAAATCACCACTGCAATGTAACAGCGCCATATACTAAATGCACTTCTGATGATGACAGACAGCAATATCCAAACGTTATTTAATAATTAAATTAATTTAAAACAAATAACCTCGAGTTTATTTTATTTGTATCAATCAAATCTGAGCGATACTAATCCTTTTCACCATTAAATAGGTACTTAATCGATGGCAATTTAACACTTTGGATGTATAATTTAAGAGTTATTTGAGAAAAACTAAAATAATTATTTTTTGAGAGTTTTTTTAATTATTTGTATTAATTATTTATTAAAAATACAACGTTTCGACTATGCACTTAAGCGAATTAACCTCTAAAGGACACTTACGTGAAGTTAGTAACATTTTATATGCAATGAAGTTAGTAACATATACAATCATCTCTGAAGTTATCATCATATTAGGAATAATTTGAATTCTATTAGGCCTACTTTGTAGTTTATCCTTTACCAAACTACTTGAAACCTAAATAGATAAACCATTTAAAAATTCAATAGTTATTTATATCCTGTAAAACGTGTATATCTTAATAGCTTCAGAAAAGAAATATCCTCCATCTTTAACCGTCAAAATTAATATTTCACTTTTTACTTTCTCGTATAGTATATAAAGAGAAAGTATTGTATTCGTCAAAAAATTCGACTTCGGGATTTTGATGTTTCTCCACGTTTTAGACCTCCCTGAGTAAAAAAAAAAAAAAAAAAAACATTTTTGGCATTATGTCTGTGTGTAAAATTTGTCAATGAAATTTAGTATATACTCTTTACACTAAAATTGTAGATTTCTATCAACTTTTAGAGTAAATATGACACCTGGAAGTAGTACTTTACCTAATAATTTTTTTCAAAAATTTTAAAAGTTTTTTTGTCATATTATGATAAATTAGTCTATTTTAAAAAGTTTTTATTCTTTGACATTTTTTTGAATACTGAATAGATAATAATAAAAAGACGTAGTCCCAAAAGACTTATCTGGACAACAATTAGTCATATCCCGAGACGCCGCCCGCCAGGGCCTAGCTAAGGTACGATTATCGAAGGCAGTATGAAATCAAAGTTATTAACCTGTTTTTTTTCAGGCAATTGGTTTTTACAGTTTTTTACGACTACATAGTTATTTACTAGGTAGTAATTTACGCGTAAATAACAGTGTAATTTACTCGTTTGTAAATAACTTGCCAAATCTGCTTAGAAGTTAGTTCGCGTAAGTGCACAGTACTTGAAAACGACTGCAGAATAAGTAGTCGAAAAGTTGTTAATAAATATTAGATAAATTATTAATTCCATTTAATTTCAGTTCCTTATTTGATAATTTTAAATGATCCAAATGCAATTTTAAATAATTCTTTTGAACAAAGTTAGAATAAAATTAGATACAAGTGTTAGATATCATTTTACTCAGGAGGATGTCTATTTTCCGAATATAAAAAAATCCAGTTCTTAGCAATTTTATTATTTAATAGAATTACTAACAAACAACAATTAACACACCGATCGATCTTCATGACTTTTATTTTCTCTTAAATTAAAACGAAAAAAAAAAAAAAAAATCATTAAAATGACATCAATCAAAAAAAAAAAGAAAGTACACCATTAAAATGAATAAATACAAAAACAGCTGTTGATGGACTTGAAAAGAACGCGCTTACCTTTTGATCTTGTAAAGAAAATGGAGGATAATTAAAAAACGGGGAGGAACGCGATTTAAACGTAAAAAAAAAAAATTATTTTTTTTTTTGGTATACACTTTGTATACCCTTCAACTCACTTTGTGCTTGGTGTTCGTTATCCTCCTCGTTACCAAAACGGAGACTAAGTTCTCCATGATCGAGATCCCGTGCTCCGAGTGTGACTCGAGTGCCAAGAACCCCGTCGACGCTCACCATGTGACCTTCGAGATAGCGAAGCACTCGATCATCCCAAGTCGACGAACCCCGCGCTTCTTCCGCCGATGTTGAGTTAACATTTGCTTCCTCCACTTGGGACACTGTTACCCCCCGACAACTGGAACACGCATATTTACAAGTCCTTTATTAGAAATATTGATTTCTATTGTGTATTTAAATGCTCTAAAATAAGGAAAACTAGTTATTTCATTAAATACTTATTCAATTAGGGTCATTTTTATGTAAAGGCAGCGTGTCTTTATTTATTTAAAAAGAATTCTTAAGACAAACCTCCAAAAATGAAGCATCTTCTAAATTCCGCATAAATACGTCATTAGTTTCAGAGTCACATGAATAAATTAATATTTTAATTTTATTTTTGCCTTTTATATTGATTGTTGAATTAATTTTTTCATTTTAATAATTAGATAATTATTCTTTTGAAAATATTCATTGTTTTGTTTTAATTAATTAAAATGTATTGTTAGAATTTTTAGATTAAATATTTTATTTTTATTTTAAATTCGATATTCCATTTCCATAGGTTATGCATAATTCAATTATATTGGCTATCAATTAATTTGAATACATTTCTCTTTAATATTTTTGTCGACATCGAATTAAAATTGCTTGGCACGTGTGACCCACACACACACAAAAGAGTAAGTCAGTGCAGCCACTTTGGGAATCTTAATTCATTTCATTGAGACTTTATTAGGATGAACTAAAAAAAAAAAAAAAATTCTCAAAGCGTAGACTCTCCCCACCCTTTCTACAAATATAATTTTTAATTCATTCTCTTTGGTGTGTTTTTTTTTTTGTTTTTTTGAATTTACACAGTTGGATATTCTGGTTGGTTTGGTTAAGCAACTTGCATGTATTATAATAATATAAAAGCTTTTATTCTATTGTTTGTTTGTCTGTTTGTTTTTTTAAGTGTTTTTAATTTATAAATGTTTCTATATAAATATACATTCTACATCTCTTGGATTTGCATGTTATTAATTGTATTCTTGGTGCTTGAGTCTCTTTGAATTTTCTCCTTTCTTTATTTATTTTAAATAATAAATAATAAATCACAATCTGTGACTTTATTTATTGAATGACACTAATTTTAAGATAAGAGATAATTTATATAAATCGTAATTATATATAAATATAATATTTTACATCTCTTGGATTTGTATGATATTAATTGTATTCTTGGTCTTTGAGTCTCTTTGAACTTTAATTATTAAATTTTCTCCCTTCTCTATTTATTTTAAAATATTAAATCAATAAATCTCTACAAATTTGTTATTGGATTTTAAGGTAAGAGATATTTTATATTCAACTTGATTAAAAACGTCGCGGGTTCGGACCCAGGCAGTCCGATGATTTTATTTAAGCCATTTGGATACCAGATGGCTTAAATAGAAATGCCTGAACCCATAATAGATAATATTATATTACAACGGTTATCGTCTAAAGTCTTAAATGGCCTAAGTTGCCGAAAAGACTGTGTGAATGTGAGTGTGAGAGTGAATGAGAAAAAGTGTGAATGTTTAAAAAAAAAAAAAAAAAAAAAACTTGATTAAATTTATGAAAGAGAAAATATATATTTAATTGTTGATTTAAATAATAAAGTATTGAATTTAATAATAATATTTTAATTAATAGAAATAAGTGAAATAATAATAGAATGAGAGAAAAAGAGAGAGAATGAGTGTGCCGTTAAAAGAGAGAAAGAGAGAGAGAGAGAGAGAGAGAGCTACTCTATTTTAATCAGCAACTGGGAGGGCTACGCATTTTAAACTAAATAAAGGTCACCTGGTGACCTCACCTCTAATTTTTTTTTTCGGTTTAATTGACATTCTTTTTTTTTTGATAGATCTCCTCCTTTTTATGTTATAGAAGATATATTAGAAATTCCATTCGTAAAGATGTCAGTTTCTATCAAATGTTGGATCGCGATTCTGATTGGCATCCAACATTTGCCAGAAGCTATGTCATTTTTTTTTTTGGCGAAGATTGAAGCCAAGAAAATATTACAATCATATCGATCATATTTAATTATTTGGGATTTAAAAAATAAACACAGGGTGTTCCTAAATAACGTTCAAAAACTTGTTGATTTTTTTTTCTCGATAACGATAAAAAATTACAAGAAAACAAAAAAAAATTTTTAAACGAAACAGAACATTTAGTAGTTTAGAATGTTGCAAGGCAAAAAAGGTTCAGGGTATTTGCCATACTCGATTAACTCCATAAAACAGAAAATGTATAAAACAAATATAAATACAGCAATATTGCTGAATTATTGTAATTATTGCATATGTAGCTTGGATTGGATGATCGGAGAGATTTTCCCCCAACCCTTTAATATATATTCTCTATATATAATAATAATAATATTTGTAATCAAAAAACAAATTATTATTGGCAATCGTTTAATTTATTCACTCACAAACACATACCCTGATTTTAGATCCAGGTGATTACAAATGACAAGTTTGTTTGGTACGCCATAGTCCGGCCCTGCGGCTAGATCCTTCTAGAATAGAGCACGTTATGAAAAGTACTCCAAATTGGGAAGCTTAAAAAAAATCAAAAATTTCACCCATAGAAAAGCATTGGGTTCTAATTTCGTATCAAAACTAATTAACAATAAAATAATTTAAATCTCTCAAATGAAAAATAATAAAAGTTGTTATATAAATAAAATTTCCTTATTATTTTTATATCATTAAAGGAGATATGGAAGCAGAGGCAGCCAAAAATAATGAACCAATCACCCGGAGACGTTTCGGTTTATTTACTATAAACCATCTGCTTCCATATCTCCTTTAATCAACATTCACAGTCACTACTTACATCTCTATTTATATATCGTACATTTAAGGGGTTGCTACTAGGGACACGAAAAAAGTATCGATACTAGTACTTTTATACTCATATGAGTACTTGATTGCCGGTATCGAATGAAAAGTACTCATTTAATTATATACATTTTTTTTAAAGTCTTTTCGATATCTTAGGCCATTTAAACGTTACACAAATATTTTAATTACGATTTGTAAAGAATATCTCATACTCTTCAATATTTTTTTTTCTCTTATTTCCTTTTCTAATAGAATATCCAAGAATAGAATTAAGATACATGTACTTAAAAAAAAAAATAAATAAATAAATAAATTAGTAATTTAATTTTTTTTTTTTCTTTTTAAACACACTTTTTTTTCCATTCACCCACACATACACACTGTCTTTTTGGCAACTTTGGCCATATAAGACTTTGACGATAACCCTTATTATATATTGGGGTTCAAGCATTCTTATTTATGCCATTTGGTATCCAAATGGCTTAAATAAAATCATCGCACTGCCTGGGGTTTGAACCCCCGATCCTTGGTATACAAGGCAGGCGCGCTACTAATCACTAAATTTAAAAATCTGGTGTGACTGGCGCACAGCACACAACTTTCTCTTACCTTCGGTAATCGAAAGTTGTGTACTGTGCTTGTCTCACCAGATTTTTTGTGTCGACATGTATTTAGTTGCCGACAGTACGGTACATTCGATTTTCAAGATGTAAAATATATAAGTATGGAAAAAATATTTATATTTTGTTACCATAGCAACCATAGGAGAAATTCCTATCTTTCCTATGAAGAACAAGAGTAAAGTGGTCTTCAGAAGATTTCAATCACAAAATGAGAATATACATTTTATAGAGAATCTAAAAAATAATTGATTTTTGAATTTTAAAAAAAATCGTTGGAGCAAATTTTGAGAAAATCGAAAAAAACTGAAAAAGTGCATCAGTAAAGTACTAGTACTTTTTGGCTGATTTTGTTCAAAAGCTTCGTGTCACGTCCCATGGGGGTGCCTAACTTAAATATAAAATTTCAACTTCCTAGCTCTTTTCGTTCTTGAGATATTTTGTTCACAGACACCCACCCACCCACAGACAGACACACAGACAGACAGACCATGTCGCGAAAACCACTTTTTTGGATTCAGGGGACCTCAAAACGTGAAGATCCATCAAAATCTCGACATCGAATTTTTGACATGAATCCAATACTTTCTCTCTCTATATATTAACATATATATAGAGGTACGAGAAAGTAAAAATACGCAAATATGAAATATAAAAGTCAAATTATAAACTAATTGGATAGACTATTTTTTTGGTGAAGTCCGTATTTTGGTTGAGAAAGCCTCCGAAAAAAAAGATTCAACCCATCCTCCTGGTGCTCATTACTCTGAGGGCAGTGGCATAAATTGCACTGACTTAAAAAAAATACTCGATACTTGGTGGTATCGATTCTTTTCTTCCAATACTTTCTGGTATCGAAACTTTCCTTTCGATACGACACCAAGTACAAGTATCGATACTTTTTTCGATACCACACCCCTAGTTGCTACTCGTTGCACTAAATTAAACACTAACATGGTGGAGGGGCAAAAGCTATAAATTCAAATAAATTGTTATTAATGAAGACATGGTAAATCGAAATGTTGTTTTTTTTAACATCATGAATTTTAATTGCTTGTGGGTGGCTCCAAAGGCTTCAAACTACTCAACTGGTCTGCAAAAAGTTCTTACCAACTGTATGTTATTATCTTTCATATGGAGTTTTGAAAAGCTTCCATCTCTACTCGTCATCGTTAATAAAATCAATAGGAAAAAAAAAAAAAAAAAAACTTGAGAAAAGCAAAGACTTCTTCGACTTTCTCCCCTTCAAATATCAAATAAAAAGTTGCTCTCTCTCTCTCGCTCTCAAAAAAACTTTTGAGATCAAAAATCATTTAAATTGATGTGGCCATCATTTATTCATGATGTACTTTAAAGAAAATATTGCAAAATAGCCTATTTAATAATAAAAAAATAATTTTCATTATCTATATATACTGTATATAATAGCGGAGTGTCCGTTTGTCTGTTTGACCAACTTGCCGTCTAAGTCATTATGGAGAGTCCAGGGATCCCGATATTCTTAAAAGGGGAGGCGCGAAAAAATTCAGGAAAATGAATTTGCCCATTGGAATGCATTGAGTTTTGTTTTGCCTTATTAAAAATTAAAGTCAATAATTAAATAATTAAATCTCTCAAATGAAAAATAATTAAAAATTATTATAAAATTAAATTTTTATTTTTTTTTCCCCTTAATTGAGTTTGGAGTTACTATTTACTATTATGAAAATCTTTCTATTAATTACACATCTCTCTGTCTACTGTATAATTTAATTTTAATCTTGTCAAACATAATACAGAACGTAGACTAATATTTTGCTTCGTATAATATTTTCTAATTGTATAATAATAGGTATAATAAATTCCCTCTTCTCTGTGTGTATTTAAGCTAGAGGGAGAAATTAGTGAGACATAAAAGCACCTCTTCTCTTATTTCTCATTTTCTCTCTCTAATGGCCTCTCAAATAAAATTAAAATAAAAAAAAAAAAAAATAGCAACGAGTTGGAAAACTTTCCCGCTTTTAAGGGGGTTCAGGAGCGACGTCTAAACGTACTTAAAAAAAAAAAACTAGACTATTGTATTATAAGGAATTTTTCAATGCGGTTTTTTTTTAAATGAATTAAATTTATAAGAGATTATAATGAAAAATTGGAGATATCAGCCAAATTGGAATAATCCAGGTTCAATAAAACTCCCAGAATAAGACGTTTCGGCCTGAATTTATTTGGCCATCTTCAGTTATTGGGAATTATTCACATAGTGCAAGTGCACATGTGATCAAACCGGGATCTCTGAGCTTGGGCACAGAAGCCATATAATTTTGTATGAAGCGAAAAAATTTTATTATTGACAAATCCCGGTTTGATCACATGTGCACTTGCACTATGTGTATAATTCCCAATAACTGAAGATGGCCAAATAAATTCAGGCCGAAACGTCTTATTCTGGGAGTTTTATTGAACCTGGATTATTCCAATTTGGCTGATATCTCCAATTTTTCATTATTATCACATCACCAGCCACAACCCAAAAGCAACTTTTATAAGAGATTATTGGGACATCGAACTATAATTTGCTTAATGACTTATTAAAAAATTATCGTAATTAATTTATTTGTTATCAAGCAAATACAAAAAAACAATCTCTCCCAATAATCTTTAATTTTTTTTAAATTTAAAATTGAATTTATTGTTATTATTAATCACATATTAATTAAGAAATTTTTAAAATAAGCTTAGATGATTTATTTAAAAATTAAATGTCAAATTAGTTCAGCATTCTTGCAAAAGATGGCATTCTAGTCTAACAGACGATATAGTATTCGCCTATATTTATATATTTTTATGCTTTTATAAAAGATACATAATATATAATAACATTTACAAAGTATTTATTGTTAAAAGGTCAATGAAAATCAACCAAATGCATTAAATATTATTAGCTACCATTCTGACATCTCTTGGCAAATTTTTGAATTACTTGATTTTTTGGGCATACTTTTAATGACACACAACGCCATCTTATCGGGAAAAACATGCGTAACACCGTTGTCCCTTAATTAACGGGAAAGTTTTGCAACTTGGTCGTCTTTTTTTTATTATTTTATTTTGGTTGTAATACGATATTTAAATTAATTAACTTTGATAAAAAGTCTTCCTAAATCCCACAAACTCAAAGCAATTAATCGATAATGCAATTAAAACTTTAAAATTCAAACAAATAATGTATGTGAGATTTAAATATATTAATTATATAATTCAATTAAATATTTAATTAGATCTCGATATATTCTTTGAATTAACGAAGTTTGAAATCTTGAAACGCAATTAGTTTTTTACGAATAACTTTTTTTTAACACTCACACTTTTTGTCGAATAACTTCTAAACTACTGAACGGATTGTCATGAAATTTACTCCAGGTCAAGAGACTCTCGTCCTAATTATTATGGCTGAGTTTCAAAAGATTTGATTTAAAGGAAGTTGAGAAAACCGTGAATTACGATAAAAATTTACCGCTCCCTGCGGCCCGATACACTTCTAATATTAATAGCTTCTTATGCCCACTAAGGACAACAAATTTGCCAAACCTCATTCTAATTCGATGAATAGTTCCAGAGATATAAGCAAAAAAGCACATCACACACACATTGGGAGATTATATTTTTTTTTACGATCATAATACTTTCCCTTTACATCTAATATATTGGGATGCGGCGTTCATCATTTTTACCCTCCATCTGCGGATCGATTCACTCTTCTAATTTTAATCTCCTATGTCTAAAGTTTGTAATAACTTAGTTGTTAAGTGGTTTCAGAGTTTAGAAGCCCCACACAAACAGGGATGGAGAAAAATCCACTAAAACTTAATTATCTTTAAGGTTTCTTCAGTTATAGTTAGCCAACTTTTTTTTGCAATTAGGGCCTAAAGGTTGAAAAAAAAAGGTACAGTGAGGGCCACAATTAAGTCCCCACCCAGAGGTCTACCTGCCTTTAGAGCCCTGCACGTAGGCAACCATTTACGGAGGTCGAGTTGAGTTGCCTTAAAGTGGATATTCACCCTGAAATTTTATAAACTCTTTATTTTAATATCTGATTTTAAAATTGTGGCTTATAAAAACGTGAAAAATAACTTAAAATATTTCAGATAGCAATAGATAGACGTCAATATTTAAAATTAAATATCTGTTTACGAACTTATCAAGAGTCGCGGGAGCGACTCGTCGCCGAGCATGTGAAAAGCAAAAGAAAGCAAAGAAACTCTTAATACTACCATTTAGTTGACATTCCAATAGATGCCAATGGCCCATTGCATTTAGATGGACGAGTCGTCCCTAGACTATATTATCAAGAATGATTTTAAATCCTTAATAAAAGATAGGGACGTGAAAAAATTTTTTTGAGAAACTTTTCTCTTTCTGGGCGAATATCTCAAAAAGGTTTTAAGATATCGGAGCGAAATTTTTTTTATATTAAACTAGAATAAATAAGGATTATTTTGAGCACGAATTCAAAAAAAAATTCCAGTGCCAAACAGAATGGCAGAGGCTCAAAGTTGAGATTTTGCCGATTTCGGAAGGTCAAAAGTTAGTCTCTTATTTTTCCTTTTTCTTTTTTTTCATTCTTTTCTTCAATTTTCAAATTTTTAGACAAAGCTACAGGTTTCCCTGCTGGACCGATTTGGATGAAATTTAAAATACAAATAGATACTATCAAAAACCCGATACCTTTGATATAAAATTTCATTTTGGATCAAAAGTGACTTTTTGAGAGGTATTCAAAATTTCAAATTTGTCCTATCTTTAACATGGCGAAAAGACAATTCTAACTATTTTGCTCCCTGATGACGTCATCTAGGAACATATATATTATTATTAGTAATTTTGATCCCTAATGGAACAAAAATTTTTTAGGATAGATCCATTCAGATAGAAATAGATTAACGTGATAAGAGGGAGTGCTACCAACATAACAAAAATAAAAAACCTAAAATTTTATAAAATTTGGTAAAATCCTATGTTTATCGTTTCGAATGGATACCAAACGATGTATTTACATTCTACCAACATAACAAAAATAAAAAACCTAAAATTTTATAAAATTTGGTAAAATCCTATGTTTATCGTTTCGAATGGATACCAAACGATGTATTTACATTCTACCAACATAACAAAAATAAAAAACCTAAAATTTTATAAAATTTGGTAAAATCCTATGTTTATCGTTTCGAATGGATACCAAACGATGTATTTACATTCTACCAACATAACAAAAATAAAAAACCTTAAATTTTATAAAATTTGGTGAAATCCTATGTTTATCGTTTCGAATGGATACCAAACGATGTATTTATTTTTTACTGTTTGGAATGCATATTAAAAGATCTATTCATGGGATAACTTAATATTTAATAAACAAAAATTAATAAATAATATTTTCATGTAATATTTCACAAAAAGAAGTGAAATCTCAGCCAAAAACATCGGAGATGCAAAGGGGGCGCCTCGCATTATTTTTGCCTAGCGTCGAGGTGAAATCAAAAAAATGCGCCTCGCTTTTCTGATTTATATAAAAGCGAGGATATATGAAACAAATAAAATTCTGTAGGGGTTTTATTTAAGTGAAAATATTTCCTCGCTTTTATATAAATCAGAAAAGCGAGGCGCATTTTTTTGATTTCACCTCGACGCTAGGCAAAAATAATGCGAGGCGCCCCTTTTTGCATCTCCGATGTTTTTGGCTGAGATTGTTATAGCTCGATATCTTTCTTTCTACTTTTGGTAAATAGTTTCATCTTTGAAGTATCATAACATTTTTATTTTTCAGTCTCAAAAAGTCCGTGATTTTTTGAGTGAACACAGGTTTTTGTATACAGCGTGCATACTAGCAGTAGCACTATTAACTGGTTAAGACAACAGCACGGGCAAGTATTACAGTGGCCAACGTGCAGTCCCGATCTAAATCCAATGGAAAACATGGGGGCTATAATTGTTAAACGAATTTACGCCAACAATAAGCAATACGACGGCCCCATTATTGAATTAAAGGCTGCAATTTTAGAAACGCTGAGCAAAATACAATATCAAATTAATTACCTGCCTTAGACGGGCTTCGACCCCCTGGACCCCCCAGCTGGCTCATATTTATAAGAAAAATTATTTTCCTCACATTATACTGTATATCACATAAACACATTCAACATCACTTCTTTATCTATACTATTATATAAAAGACAATCTCTGTCTGTCTGTCTGTCTGTCTGTCTGTCTGTCTGTCTGTCTGTCTGTCTGTCTGTCTGTCTGTTTGTAACGCATAGACTCCGAAACTACTGGACCGATTTTCATGGAGTTTTTTTTAATGGGTAGGGAATTTTCCGGGGGTGGTTTTAGGCTATCATTATATCGAATTAGGGGTAGGGAACCCCCCTTTTTGGGGGTTATCAATTACCCCATAGCAAAGCATTGGAAAACAGGATCTAACTCGCTTTACGGAAAATATATTTATCAAATCTTTAAAATGAAAAATAAAAACTCTTCCTCCCCCTAACAATTCGACATTTGAAAAGATTTTTCCGCTCTGCGCCCCCACCCCCCACCCCTATAATTATTATTTTTTTTATTTTTCATTCGATTTTAATAAAATTTAAAATGTGGCTTTCTTAGGGTGTAAATAATTGAAAAATGGTATTTTAGACCCCAGAAAGTTCAATCACCCCCTGACCCCCCCTAAAATTTAATTTTCATTCGATTTTAATAAAATTTAAAATGTGGCTTTCTTAGGGTGTAAATAATTGAAAAATATATTAATCAAATATTTAAAATAAAAAATAAAAACTCTTCCTCATAATTAATTAAAATACATTTATCTGGACAACTCTTAGTCATATCCCGAGACGCCGCCCGCCAGGGCTAGCGGGGTAGGGTTGCCGAAGGCAACCCTACCGCAGCTAGTCTCTGATAAGCGATGTTTTTTCTGATTTTTTTTCTATTACATGTTTTTTTAAAGATAAAAATTGATGAGACATTAAAATTAAAAAAAAAAAAGAATGTCATTTTTATCACTTGATTGAGAGATATGAATGAATTGAAGAGGGGGGGGGGATAGGAAGAGATGGTTTTGGTCAGGAAACTGTCGATGACACTCAATTTCCTTTTTGGCAATCATAATCAAATTGCCAACCAGAACCCAATATCTCTCTCTCTCTATTAGTGTGTGTGTGTCCATTGAGATAAATCAAAACAACCAATCTGACAACACAGTCTAAAATTATTTTTGTGGGGGGGAAGCTGGTGTGACTGGTCGCACAACACACAATTTTTTATTACTTTGGGTAATTTAAAGGTGCATTCTGTACTTGTTTACCAGAATATACAAATAAAATTTTATATTAAAAATAAAATTTTAACCAGGAAACCGAAGAAACTTTGCAGCCAGGAGATTAAATAAAAAAATATTTTATTTAATTTTTATTTGCCGATGTTTCGGTCGTCTATCACGACCTTCATCAGGGCAAATAATTGTCAACAATACACGATCTTAGGTTTTTTAATGTTTATTGTAATCATATACAATTTGTTTTTTTTTTTTTAATTTACATGTATATAAAATATCAGAGTCTTCGATTCCTTCTGTTTTCTGAATAAATCTCCATAGCAATAAGACATTAAATAAAATTTTAACCCCAAAAAAATATTTTTCTCAAATCTAAAGGGGTAGTTTTACTCCCCCCCCTTGTATCCGCCCTTGACTAGAGGTAATGGCAAGTGTAAATATTGATTTATCTCAAGAAAATTACATAAAGAAGATGAGAAATGAGAAATTTAAAATGACTGATGCGAATTCAGTTCAATTAGCAGAGGGGATAACTTTAATATTTTTCAAGAGAGTAAACTAATATCCAAGAAATTAAATCAAAAGGCTATTGGGGAGTGTCGTATTTATAGCAACTGGAACAAGACCGGATTTGGCGTACTCAATAAGCAAATTGTCACAATCCAAGAGAAATACATTTAAAAGAATTTTAATTAATAAAAATTCTCGCCCTCACGGCTGATGTTTGGGCCAGAGTAAACCTCCCATCCACACTTTTTGATTATTGCAGGCCCTGAAGGTGGCCTAGACCTCGGGCCTGGACCCCCTTGCTCGCCTACTTATATACATACCGGTACATACATTTTCCCTTTTCATTTTTATATGTAGAGATTATTTTAGCGGTTAATTATTCATGAACTTAAAATTTTTGCCCGCGGGGCGTGGTGTAGAGGTTAGCGTGCTAACCTCATATACCAAACGTCGCGGGTTCGGACCCCAGGCAGTCCGATGATTTTATTTAAGCCATCTGGATACCAGATGGCTTAAATAAAAATGCCTGGACCCTAATATATATAAATTCATAAATAACGGTTATCGTAAATGTCTTAAATGGCCTGAGCTGCCGAAAAGACAGTGTGAATGTGTGTGTAAGTGTGAGTGTGAATGAGAAAAAAGTGTGAATGTTTAAAAAAAAAAAAAAAAAAAAAACTTAAGATTTTTTGTGAATCATATCCTTTCCGGGACTCTCCCGGTACACAGACAAAAAATTTACGCCGATATTTTAGAATTCAAAATGTAAATAAATAAAAAAAATCGTAAACATGGGTAAATATTTATATTTTGTTACCATGGCGCTATCCCTGAGGCCTGATTGGTTGTTTCACACATCGGACACACTCTTAGCCTTTTATAATATATTATTATATATTATATAAGTATGATAATTCGCTAATGTCTGTCTTTCACGCTTTATTTGGGCAACTTCACGTAGGAAAAATTTTTTATGCTTAAAGAGGACCTTCTCGGGATTACAAGAAAATTATTTTCATCCCGAAATTGCTATAACTTTTTGAGCTATTAATTCCTAAAGTTAGGATTTCTCCCATAGAGAAATATTTATGTATTCTTTGCATTTGTGTATTCTATGAATGTAAACAAATCCTGAAGCAGGCACTGAATTGTAATGGAATAATAATAATTTTTTTTTCATAATTGAATCGTTTATTTCAGAAACCACCTAAGTGACAAAATTTCAAATCATGTGTTTTTGGTGTTACTGTACAATTTAAAGGTAAATACATCTTTTAGATTATCCCAAAAGCATGTTTTTGATTTGCTAAAAAAATATTTGAAGGAGACTAGACCTATACTTAAGCTACAAAACAGTTTTTTTTAGTTTTCCGAAAGTTGAAAAAAGCGCACTTAGGTGCTTTCTGAAATAAACGATTCAATTAAGAAAAGGCGAGCCCTCGGGTTTGGTGTAGGGGTTAGCGTGCTGGCCTTGTATACCAAGTGTCGCTGGTTAGGATCTCAGGCAGTCCGATGATTTTAATTAAGCCTATTTGGATACCAAATGATTTAAATAATAATGCCTAGACCCTAAAATATTTATATTAATTAATAACGGTCAAAGTATTAAATGGCTTAAGTAACTGAAAAGACTGTGTGTGTTAAAAAAAAAAAAAAAGATTTAATGGGCAGTGAGGTGATCAAGGCAGCCAAAAGCAATAAATTTCTTCTACTTTATTTCAAACACTTGTCGACGTTTCCGCCAATATTCCGGCCTTCATCAGGATGTGCCAAATTCCCCTTTAAGCTCAAGGCAAGAGATAGTTGTGTGTACTGTGCATGTCACACCAGATTTACTTTTTAAATAAAAACGTACATGTAAGTTGGGCTGTTGGAGTATCTCCTGTGCTGCCTTCCAAGCGGCCTCCTTTAAACACTTGTCATCGTCAACTGTGCATTTGATCGGTAGTAGTTCACTAGCGGCGATCAGTGTCATCATTGATGTCACCACCAACCAAGAACACACTCGATGTTGTGACCTGGGCAACATGTTTAGCAACTGTGTCGGCCGCCCGGGCGACCCCCTTGGCTTTTATACCTGGATCATGTCAAATAAACTATTTGATATGCATATGCCAACCGACATATAACCTATTGAGACAATTGAACAAGACATCCGTGTCACTCACTCACTCTCCCCTTTGAGAGTCAATTTTGGAAGCGGTGGCCGTTATAGAAAACGAAATGCCAAAAAAAAAAAAGAAATAGAAGAAGACATGGACCATTAAACATTGTAAAAGTGAAAAGGTATTACTTTTCTTTTTTTTTAAGGAAATAAAAATCTACCCTGAGTATAAAATATCTCCATCTTAAGTTACAAATTACTCTCCATTTGCTCTTAACTCTCTAACGTAACGCTTATTTAGATTCAAATAAATTCTTTTTTTTTTTCTTTCTACGATCGATGACGCAATCAGAATTTGCCTTTAGGGGTGTTTGATTACTTTTTTACAAAAAATTAGGCAAAATTAATCAAAAAACACTTGTGTGGATTTTCGTTAAAAATTCTGGTGTGACTGTCGCACGTTCGGTAATTAAAAATTGTGTTCAGTGCTTGTCACACCAGATTTTTTGTGTCGTCATATATTTAGTTTCCACCGATATATTAGAATTCAAGATGTAAAATTTATTAAGTATGGCCAAATATTTATATTTTGTTACCAAGGTAACATTTTCTCCTATCTTTCCTATGAAGTACAAGAGTAAAGTGTGCTTCAGAAGATTTCAATGGGAAAATGAAAATATACACTTTAAAGAGGATTTAAAAAATAATTATATATCCATCAAAATCTCGAAATGGAATTTTTGACATTAATTCAATACTTTCTCTCTATGGACCGTTTATTTTGAAAGTGGTGTAATTCCATTTTCTATTGTTTCGAGAAAATGAAAGGTTAACATATCTGTTTATTAAAAAATCCATTTACTGACCAATTTTCATTTGTACAAAACATTTTAAGAAATTTACCACTAGCTAGTTATACATAGAAAAATTACATTAATTTAAGCATAAATTATGTGATATCTCATTTTTACTTTCTCTTACCTATGTATATATGTAATATATATATAGAGAGAAAGTATTGGATTCATGTCAAAAATTCGATGTCGAGATTTTGATGGATCTTCACGTTTTGAGGTCCCCTGAATCCAAAAAAGTGGTTTTCGCGACATGGTCTGTCTGTGTGTGTGTGGGTGGGTGTGTGTGTCTGTGTTCAATTTTAAGCATGAAGGAATTGAGCTACCAGGTTGAAATTCTATATTTAACTTAAACACCCCCGGGACCGGAAAAAATAAGCTTTTAATCAAAATCGGCCAAAGAGTACTAGTACTTTACTGATGTACTTTTTCAGTTTTTTTCGATTTTCTCAAAATTTGCTCCAACGATTTTGATTAAAATTCAAAAAACAATTATTTTTTAGATGCTCTTTAAAATGTATACTCTCATTTTGCAATTGAAATCTTCTGAAGACCACTTTACTCTTGTATTTCATAGGGAAGATAGGAGAAATGGTTGCCATGGTAACAAAATATAAATATTTTCCCATACTTATAAATTTTACATCTTTGTATTATTGTATTAATGTCTTTTTTATTTGTATTAGTTTATTAAGATTTTTGTTATTTGTATATATTTATATAATTTTTTTTGCTATTTAATATTGTATGTATTGGTGAGCCCCGATGGCCACTGGCCGTGGGAATAATAAAAAAAAAAAAAAAAAAAAAAATTTTACATCTGAATTCATATGTTCCGTACTGTCATGTTGGGAACTAAATATATGTCGACACAAAAAATCTGGTGTGACAAGCACAGAACACAACTTTCGATTACCGAAGGTAAGAGAAAGTTGTGTGCTGTGCGCCAGGCACACCAGATTTTTTTTGATTAATTTTCACTTTTTTTTTTAAGCCAATTAATTAAAATAATTGAATCTCTCAAATGAAAAAATCATTGTGTGGTTTTATGAAACCACGATGCAAGTGAAACTTTTTTTGGATCGTAGGCGTTTCACTGAAAATTTTCAGAAAATTATTCAATTAAGGGTATTAAAATCGCGTTTTAATCTTAACTTAATAATTGGAAAATGGGAAATCAATAGTGGCATATTAAAAACTGTGAACAATATTTATTTAGTAATTAGCCGCCCGCCCGCCTTCGGCGGGCGGCGTCTGCAGGAGGGCTTCGCCCCCTCTGGATTATATATATACGGTATATATAGATTGAAGATTTGAATATTTTAAATTATTTAAAAAATTATATTTTATCAATTTAAAAATTGAATTATTAAATCTCACAATAATTTTTTTATAATTCGTTATATATATTAAATTTCAACTTTCTTATTTTTGTCGTCACGGATTGTGACGTCATGACTTGTAGCGTCATGGCTTTTTACGTCACCTCGTTACAAAGCGACATGCTGATAGAAGAACCAAAAAATTCGTAGTGATATAAAAAAAGTTTCACTTTAATAATATAGAGATTTTTATTTTTTTTCTTGAAGAGATCGGGGATTGGATAAAGACTGACAGGCAGACAGACAGACGGACACTATATATATATTTTTTTATTAAACAATAAGAGAGTTGTATTTTTTAATAATTTATTATTAATTACCTGAATTGATTTGACTCAAAAATTACAGCACTTGAATATTGGCAAGGCGAGGGTCCGCCGTAGGGGGGCCCGAGCCAGCTGGAGGGTGGGCGAAGGCGGGCGGACGGAGTGGTAAATAAATAAAAAGAGACATTAATGTTCAAAAAATAAAAATAAAATGCAAAATAGAAACATTAAATAATAATTTATTTTTCCTCTCTCTTCATTTAAATATATAATTTGTTGATAATTAATTATAAAGAGCCCGAGAGCAGCTACAACTATTTGCATTCACTTCTGCTCAATTGCATCAAAATAACGACCGGCTCTCTCTCTCTCTCTCTCTCTTTTTTTATTTTCTATAATCAAATTGTGTTTTATTTAATCAAAATAAATAACAGAATTTTTCTTGAGATAAATTTAATCAATTAATTTATTTTAAAAAAAAAGTCAACGTTTGTATAGAAATGTGACGTCATTGGCTGGATATTATATATTGTCGTTAGTTTTACTTTCTCTTACCTCTATATCTTAATATCTAGAGAAAGTAGGTATTGCATTAACATCAAAAATGTTGATGCAAATACTTGTCTTGAGTCAAAATATCTCGAAAACGCAAAGAGCTAGCAAGTTGAAATTTTATATTTAAGTTAGGCACCCCCATGGGACGTGACACGGAGCTTTTGAACAAAATCAGCCAAAGAGTACTATTACTTTACTGATGTGCTTTTTGAGTTTTTTCGATTTTCTCAACATTTTCGCTCAAATAAAATTCATAAATCTATTATTTTTTAGATGATCTTTAAAATGTATATTCTAATTTTGTCCTTGAAATCTTTTGAAGCACACTTTACTCTTGTATTTCATAGGAAAGATACGAGAAGCAGTCAGTGCCCTTAATTTAAACGTTTTCAAAAATAGACTAAATATAAAACAAAATTAATATTAATAAGAAAATTGAGTATTGGGGTTTGTGTAAGGAGAGGAGAAGAAATAAAATATATTTGGAATTTTTTTGTATGTAAAAAAAAAAAAATACATCCTGTACAAAATGAGATTATCAGCATTATTGCTGCTACCTTAAATAAATAAATAAATAAAAAAAAAAAAAAAAAAAAAAAATTGTTGCCTTGGTAAGAAAATATAAAGGCCTATTTTCCACGTTTATAAATTTTATATCGCCCTCGGGGCTTGGTGTAGGGGTTAGCGTGCTAACCTCTTATACCAAAAGTCGCGGGACCCCAGGCAATCCGATGATTTTATTTAAGCCATTTGGATACCAGATGGCTTAAATAGAAATGCCTGAACCCCCAATATATATATTAATTACGGTTATCGTTTAAAGTCTTAAATGGCCTGAGTTGCCGAAAAGACTGTGTGAATGTGTGTGTGAGTGTGAATGAGAAAAAGTGTGAATGTTAAAAAAAAGACCAGTCACA
>JAKCPI010016440.1:0-11688 GCA_023213315.1 Euborellia annulipes | reverse complement strand
CCAGATTTTTTACTTGTGAAACTTTGCGAAGAAATTTTTTTTTTCCTTCCTTTAAAATATAACCTACAAATATAACATTCTAAAAGTTTTTCTACATGTTCAATAGTCCCGTCTTGAACGATAAAATTAATTTAAATTTCCTACCCAAAGAATTTAATTACATATTATGATTCTTTTGATTTTGTATCCGGAATTCCATTTCACCTTTTTGCCCCCCCCCCACCTCTGCCCAATTATCATCAACATCATCATCATCATCATTAGTTTATTGATTTTAATCGTAAATTGCATTAATTAACAAATATTTATATTTCCTCTCTCTGTCGGCACTTGATTCGCTCATTCGTTCCAATTAATTGAACTTTATGGATTAAAGGGAGATTCTTTTTTTTTTTTACGATACTCTCTAGAATTAAATTAGCATAATTATTAACAATAATTAATTTGTATTTGCATCTGATTTCAAATTATGAAATAGTAGCTTCGCTCCCCTCCAGCTGGCTCGGGCCTGCCTGCGGTGGACCCTCGCATTTCTTGTTTTTTTTTTTTTTTTTTTTTTTTCTTTTTTTTTTTTTTTCTCATTCACACTCACACTCACACACACATTCACACTGTCTTTTCGGCAGCTCAGGCCATATAAGACATTTACGATAACCGTTATTTATGAATTTATATATATTAGGGTCCAGGCATTTTTATTTAAGCCATCTGGTATCCAGATGGCTTAAATAAAATCATCGGACTGCCTGGGGTCCGAACCCGCGACGTTTGGTATATGAGGTTAGCACGCTAACCTCTACACCACGCCCCGTGGGCCGCTTTTCTTCTTATTTATGAAAAGAAAATTATTAATATTCCATTCCAATCCAGTGAGGATTTGTTTACATTCATGGAATACACAAATGAAAAGAATACATAAATATTTCTCTATACATTTCCTATGGGAGAAATCGTAACTTTAAGAATTAATAACTTTCGGGATGAAAATAATTTTCCTGTAATCCCGAGAAGGTCCTTTCTATGCATATAAAATTTCATTTCAACGGACATTAGCGAATTATATATATATGGATAATCCGCTAATGTCCGTCTGTCTGTCTGTCACGCTCTATTTAGGCAACTTCCCGTTGGAATTTTGAAATGAAATTTTATATGCATAAAAAGGACCTTCTCGGGATTACAGGAAAATTATTTTCATCCCGAAATTCTTATAACTTTTTGAGTTATTAATTCTTAAAATTACGAATTCTCCCATAGGAAATGTATAGAGAAATATTTATGTATTCTTTTCATTTGTGTATTCCATGAATGAATGTAAACAAATCCTCAAACAGGCACTGGATTGGAATGGAATAATAATATTTTTTTTTTTCGACACTAGCTTCTCGAGCTGGAGTCCCGGGTTCGCTTCCCGTCTGTCCCACGCGAGAAAAATTTATTTCATTTGATTTGACTACAAATTGAATTGAAATAAATAGGGATCGGGTCTAAATTGCGAAAAAGACCTAAAATAAAAATTTTTTTTCATAATGAAGAAGAAAAGGCGAGGGGGGGGGGGACCAGGGGGGCGAAGCGCTCCGTCTAGGGGGCTAAGGCGGGCGACGCAGCTAGTATATATAGATATTTGTGTATGGAGGAGAGGATTATTTAAAAATGAGTTCGCCTCCCCCCCCCCCCCCGAAAAAATTCAATACACACCTCTGGTACAAAATGCATATAGGCCCCCTCTTCTAGTGACCCCCCAGGCCCCCCAATGCCTCGGTACGCCTCTGGTAAATTTGCCCAGTAGTTTCGGAGTCTCTACGTTACAAACAGACAGAGAGAATTTGTCTTTGATTTAATAGCAAAAGTAATAACCCCAGTATACTGGGTAGATAGCAATAATTAAAGTTAAAAATTGAATAATTAAATCTCACAATTATTATTCTATAATCCATCATATATATTGAATTTTAATTTTCGTATTTCTGTCATTTAATAGGATAGAAAATAAAAGAAGTACATATTTTCCACATTTTTTAACCTTCTTGTTACATATCCCCTAAATGATATCCCACCACCCCCGCCGACTAAAAAATTATTTATTAATAAGAGATCTCCATAATCCTGCACTCACCATCAGATTATAATATTTATATTAAAAAGAGAAAATAAATAAATAAATTGAAATTAAATTTGAGAGAGAGAGAGAGAAAATAAAAACAAAATTCATTTATTTTAGATTTTCAATTATACACTAAAAACACATCATTAATATTAATAGAGAGATTAGAGAGAGAGAGGAATTAGGAAATTTGAACTTAATTCAAAACCATCCATATATACAATACATTTAGTTTATTAAAATCTGATAAATATTAAAATAAAAGGAGAGAGAGAGAGAGATTGTAAATTAATTTAAAAAGTTCCGAACATGAAAGGAAGGAAGGAAGGAAGAAGAAAAAATGAAAGGGAAAAGTATCTTGTATCTTAAATTATTCAACAAGACATTATTAGAGAGTAAAGAGGAAACAGAAATATGGGACAAAGACGAAAATAAACAAGCTGGTGTGACTGGTCGCACAGCACCAAGGGTAAGAGAAAGTATATTTACAGTATTTATTACAGCCCTCGGGGCTTGGTGTAGAGGTTAGCGTGCTAACCTCGTATACCAAACGTCGCGGGTTCGGATCCCAGGCAGTTTGGATACCAAATGGCTTAAATAAGACACATCAACGTGAAAATAGCAATGTTTTCTGCATTTATTTTAATGGGACGTTTAACCCTTGACGTTATTATGCAAGGAGAATTTTTTTTTTTTTATTTAAACATTTACACTTTTTTCTCATTCACACTCACACTCTCACACACATTCACACTCACAGGTCATTTAAGGCTTTAAACATTTGCCAAGAGATGTCAGAATGGTAGCTAATAATATTTAATGCATTTGGTTGATTTTCAGTGATCTTTTAATAATAAATACTTTATAAATCTTATTATATATTATCAGGGGCGCCGGAACGAATTTGAATCAGGGGGGCAAAAAATTTTTTTTTAGAAAATTAAAATAATTTAATATGATCAAATAGTATAAAACAAAAACAAATTACTATAAAATTTTAAATAAAATCACAATTTTAATAAAATTAAAATTAAAAAAAATTTTCTAGTGATTTTATCAAAAATTTTTGGAAAAAATTTGAAAAAAATGAATTTCTTACTCTTTTAATTTTTTTTAATTTAGAAAATTTTATTTTTCAAAAGTAAAAATATATCATTTTTAAAAATAAATGAAATAAAAGAAGAAATTTTGCCCCCCTCTGTCCCCCCCTATAGGATGCCAGGGGGGCAATGTACCCTTGCCCCCCCAGTTCCGGCGCCTATGTATATTATGTATCTTTTATAAAAGAATAAAAATATATAAATATAGGATAATAGGTGATCGTCTGTTAGACTAGCCTGCCATCTATTGCAAGAATGCTGAACTAATTTGACATTCGATTTTTAAATAAATCATCTAAGCTTATTTTAAAAATTTCTTAATTAATATGTGATTAATAATAACAATAAATTCATTTTTAAATTTAAAAAAAATTAAAGATTATTGGGACAGATTGTTTTTTTGTATTTGCTTGATAACAAAAAAATTAATTACGATAATTTTTTAATAAGTCATTAAAAAAATTATAAGACGTTGGTCCTGAACTCCCTTAAATTATCTAAAAACGTTTCTGAATTTCTATTGATTAAATTTAAATAAAATAAAATTTTAAGAAAAACAAAGAGCAAAGTGTTGCGCTTTTTGTTATTTTTTTTTTTTTTAACATGCAACGGAATGTAGGCCTTGCACGCAAGAGAAACAAAAAAACAATTTGTTCTAAATATTTAAAAGTCATTTAAAAAGAAAGATATCTATTTTAGTGAGATTTCATTACAAAAGCCACTCGTCCAATCATTTTAAGTATTTCTTCTTCATTAAATTCTTAATGCCCCATTAAAATCCCCCCTCCCCTCCCCTTCCCCCTCCCACTTCCATTTGAAATTAAACTTTATAATGTTTGTCTGCGTGAAAGTTCTCAACTTGAAACTTTGAAATTCAAAAAGAGAGAGATAAGAAGGATTACAAATTAGATAAAATAACAAAAAAAAATCTGGTGAGAAACAAACACATGATTGGCATCTACATATGTTTAATTATCCTTTTTCGGGGCCGTTGTTTCTCGCGGTAAATTCAAAGTTGATAAAGACCTTAAGGTGCGCGTTAATCGCTAATTTTGGGAGATTGCGGCCACAATTTTGAAGCTATCGACCTCAAATTTTTTTTTAAATTAAAGCTATTCAAATTATCTACAACTTATAAAAGCCCTTTTTTTGATTTTCGAAAAAAAAAAAAAATATTTTTTTTAGATTAATCACATTAAATAAAAGATATTTATAAAAAAATTCGCTCTATATCTTATAGATAATTAAATTAGTAATCATTGTGTTAAAAAATAATTAATTTTCTTCCCTTAATTAATTAGCTGGAATCTTTCAAATGAAATGGAATAAATCGCTTGTATTCCTATGGGAAAAACTAACGCCATCTCTTGCCGCCTAGAGTAACTCGGTAGTTGCATAAAAAATGAATTTACCCATTGAAAAGCATTGAGTTTCGTCTTGCCTCTATGAAAAATTAAAACAAAATGAATTATAATTAGGCTTAATTAAATTAATAATTAAAATAACCTAATTAAATATCTCAAATGAAAAATAATTAAAATTATTATATAAATAAATTTTTTTTATTTTTTTCCTTAGAGAGATCAGGGATGGAAATCTGATTGGATTAAGACAGACAGACAGATGGACATTCTCCCACTGTATATATAGATAAGAAGGTTGCACTTTTTAATAAGTTAATATTTTCTGGCTGTGGAGATTTATCAGGAACCTCGCAATAGATTAAATAAAAGAAATATTTAATTTAATCCGACAACGTTTCGATCATCAATCACGACCTTCATCAAGGCAAATATTGTCATTTTTTTTTTTGTAGAACTCAAATATAGGAGGCTATTATTTTCGGGAGGGTTGAATGAAAAAACAATTGTATTTTTTCACCGAGTTTTATTTAACTTAAGGCACTGAATCCTCTTCTTCCTCAGAGGTTTAACTCACTCACTCCAAAACATTGTAATCAAAGAATAATGATGATCTTTGTGGCTGTGAAGATATAAGATGTTTTGGAGTGTGTGAGTTTAACCTCTGAGGAAGAGGAGTTTCGAAATATAAGATTAAATAAAACTCGCTGAAAAAATATTAGTATTTTGACAATATTTGCCCTGATGAAGGCCGCAATTGACTACCGAAAAGTCGGCGAATTAAAAATTAAATAAAATGACTGCGAAATTTCTGATTTTTTTAATAAGCCAGATATGTACTTTTATTATTAATTGCCTGTAATGAGTTCACTTAGAAATTGCGGCACTTGATTAAGAAAAGGCGAAGGCCCGACTACCAAAGGCTAGTAATAAATAAAGCGCCTTAAAAGATAGCAGATCACTCTAATATGCAACAACAAAAAAAAAAACTCCTTTTGTTGTGTGAAACGAATCCGAAAATACATGTCAAACGAACGAAAAGGTCAGGAGGCGTGGGTGACATGTGCTTCTGCTCTAAGCTCTACTCAATGGGCTACAGATGAAAGAGAGAGAGGGGGGAGGCTGAATTTAGCAGCGAGAACGATGACATCAATAAAAAAAAAAAAAAAAACTCTCCCTTCAGATCATTTTAATAATATATATAATAATAAAGACGTCATTATCGTTCAATTGAGAGATTGGTAAAGCATGAAATGAAGCCCCCCCCCCCCTCCAGCCTGCGGCGGACCCTCGCCTTGTCTTAATCAAGTGCCGAAATTTTTCACGCAATTAATAATAAAAAAATCTGGTGTGACTGGTGGCACAACACACAACTTTCTCTTACCTTCGGTAATCGAAAGTTGTGTTCTGTGCTTGTCCACCAGATTTTTCGTTCGTATATATTTAGTTTCCGCCGATATATTAGAATTCAAGATGTAAAATTTATAAGTATGGGAAAATATTTATTTTTTGTTACCATGGCAACCATTTCTCCTATCTTCCCTATGAAATACAAGAGTAAAGTGGTCTTCAGAAGATTTCAATTGCAAAATGAGAATATACATTTTAAATAGAATCTAAAAAATAATTGATTTATGAATTGATTTAAAAAAAAAATCTTTGGAGCGAATTTTGAGAAAATCGAAAAAAAACTGAAAAAGTACATCAGCAAAGTACTAGTACTCTTTGGCCGATTTTGTTTAAAATCTTATTTTCACGCTCCCGTGGGGTGTTTAACTTATATATAAAATTTCAACTTTGTAGCTCAATTCCTTCATGCTTTAAATTGAATACACACACACAGACAGACAGACCATGTCGCGAAAACCACTTTTTTGGACTCAGGGGACCTCAAAACGTGTATATCCATCAAAATCTCGACATCGAATTTTTGACATGAATCCAATACTTTCTCTCTATATATATTAACATACGTAGAGGTAAGAGAAAGTAAAAACGCAATAGAATAAACCTGTATTTAAATAAGAAAGGAAGACATCGAACAAGAATCATTATCATAAACGGGAAGCCCGGTAGTTTGGCCCATACAGTCTAAACTCTCGTACTATCAAAAGTCAATTTGATTATTCACTTGCAAGCTTCTTCTTCTTCTGATAAAGGATGAAGCCCGGAGGGGATTGCTGTCAAATTTCCCGTGGGACCATCCCCTCTTACTCAAGATGGATGTCAATATCCATCTTAGCAATTATTTCGTGAAATCAAATGTAAAATTTAAAGAAATTACCTTTGGAGCAGAGTTAAAGATCTTTTTAAAGGTCAATGGTCTAAAGATCACATTTTATGTGATTATAAAAAATTACTGGAATATAAAATTAAATATAAGACCAGCATTTAATTAGATTAGATTAGATAGCTACATTAAAGCTAAAGGGTATATTTTTACTTTCTCTTACCTATGTATATATGCAGGGCCGCAGACAGACTTGACGGGCCCCGGGGCTACTTAATGATACGCCCCCCCCCCCCCGACCCCACCCAAAATTTTTTTTTCTACTTCACGTCAACAATTTTTTACACAGTTTTTGACACAATTGTTGAAACAGTTATTTATAGCTTATAATATTTATTTAAATAAAAAAAGTTATTTAAAAATTTATCAAAATTTCCTAAACAAAGGGTTACCATAATTTATTGGAGATGCACAGACGACTTCCGGGTGGTCTAGAAAAATTGACACTGAAATTTGCGTTTTTAGCTATCCTGAGACGTGAAAAATATTTAAAAACTTAGCATTTTAAATTAAAAAAATTGTATCACACCACAACTTTCTCTTACCTTCGGTAATCGAAAGTTATGTTCTGTCTTTCACCCAGATTTTTTGTGTCGACATGTATTTAGTTTCCGACAGTAGGGTACAATTGAATTCAAGATGTAAAATTTATAAGTATGGGAAAATATTTATATTTTGTTACCATCAACCATTTCTCCTATCTTTTCTATGGAGTACAAGAGTAAATTCTTCAGAAGATTTCAATCACAAAATGAGAATATCATTTTAAAGAGAATCTAAAAATAATTGATTTTTGAATTTAAAAAAAAATCGTTGAGCAAATTTTGAGAAAATCGAAAAAACTGAAAAAGTACATCAGTAAAGTACTAGTACTCTTTGCCGATTTTGATTAAAAGCTTATTTTTCCGGTCCCGGGGGTGTTTAACTTAAATATAAAATTTCACCTCATACTCAATTCCTTCATCTTAAAAGGAACACAGACACACACACACCCACCCACCCACCCACAGACAGACCATGTCCGAAAACCACTTTTTTATTCAGGACCTCAAAACGTGAAGATCCATCAAAATCTCGACATCGAATTTTTACATAAACCAATACTTTCTCTCTATATATATTACATATATACATAGGTAAGAAAAAATAAGTATTATGGGGACCTAAGGTCTGTCGCGTAGTAAATTTTAGCCACGTTTTCAGATCATATTAGTTAAATCCAGATTCCAAATCCGGACTTATGGTAACCATATCTAAACAGTAATAATAAAAATAATAATACCGAAACAGTTTTTATAAAAGACAATGTGGAGGAAGGCCCGTAATACAGATTAAAGACGAAATGAAACAAGAGTTCTATCGGCCAGAATTATTTATTTTTCCTCTGTCGACGTTTCGGGGACTAAACGTCACCCATCTTCAGGACCGATCTTGTTGTAGCTGCACTCGACAGTACCTGCAGAAACGCAGGATTATATGGACCCTGTTATGCAATGGTGTGTCAAAGACCTAACATCGAGTTTTGAGAAAATCAACATTAAAGTTTTTTGTTTTCATTGGATTATATATAATTTTTTTTTGTCAATTGTGCAAGTAACATTAAATATAAATTTTTTTAGGACATATTTCATAAAAAAATACTATTAATTAAAGCATTTGAAACAATATTCCGTGCTTAACTCAATTTTGAATTTTTTGGTCTTTGACACACCATTGCATAACAGGGTCCATATTTAAAGAAAATTTGAATATTTTCTGTCAAAAATATAATATAAGGTAATATTTAATATTATATTATTATTATTATAGGCCTATTATATTTATTATTATTGCATTTATTAGATGTGCCATAAATGTTTGTTTTCATTGCTTTACAAAGAATGAACGCTACCAATCTAGCCACCGAGGCTTTTCTAAATGTTATTGTTATCAACGACTTAAGGCATGCTGGCAAAATCTTTAACATTTTTTTTTTTAGCCGAACGGTTGAGAAGTGAGTTCTCTCGCTTTAACAGAATTTGTTTTTCATTAAGTACTACACATTCGTTCAAATCGGTGACAAGAAGGCCGTGCACTTCCAAAAAGCGCTAAAATAAATCAATACAATTTCTCAGGATGCTAAAACGCCTTACGAAACTCAGTTTTGCGGTATCTAGGAAAAGTTTTCCCAATATCGTTTTTTTTTTTATATATATAATAAATAAGACAAAAAAGTGTTGGTCGGTGTGTGGAATGGATAGATAGATATTCGATCACATTCATTCACTGAATGATCAAGAGAAAAGAGAGAAGGAATTTCAATAAAATCCTCCCTCTTACTGGGTGACTGACATTTCAGACAATCCGTCCGATCCTGAAGGAGAGAAAATCCCTTTGGGAAATAATTATAAAAGGAATCCACTCTCGTAGATAAAATATTCTTTTATTCAAAATTGAGAAAATATTTTTCTGGAGGTAATTATTTCAACTTGTTAATCCTAAGGGAATTCTCTCTTTAAATCTATCGATACCGTTTTTTTTTTTTAATTTAATGGATGAACGCAACGCAAACGGAAACATTTTATATTTATAAATAAATAACGAAATAATTGAACACATCACTCACGTATTTTGAATGATTTAGATGTGGGGGGAAACGTGTTGCGTACGTAATTCGTTTGCAAATTTAAGAAAGTCTTATTTTATGACCCACATGAATTTTAGAACGAAAAAATTGATGGGCAATTTAAATTAAAATTTTGGTATTTACTGTTTCAATTATAAATCTTCTGTAAATAAAACAAAAATAGAACAATTAAAATTTAATATTTATATCATTAATTATAGAATAATAATTGTGAGATTTTAATTATTTTAATTTCCCTTTCTTTTCCATTAACTCTGAAATTACTTGATGGATTTTCATGGGCGGTTTTATGTATATTTTAATATTTAAATTAGGTTATTTATAATCTATATAATTGCGTAAGTGTCCGTCTGTCAGTCGGTCACACTCTCGTTTGACCAACGCACAGGGGTCTAAATTTGAAAAAAGTTGGCCAAAAATAGAAAAAAAGTATTAGATTTGAATGAAAATTGGTATATAGGCCCTAAGGGTTTTCGAGATCGCTGATTACAAATTTTATAATATTTATATAATTGATTAAATTGCAGTGGCTGATCATACACGGCGGTTCACTTCGTCAAAAATTGTTTGCTATATAAAATCATGCAAAATGTTGGTCCAAACATCCAAGTTACGTACGTGTTCAAGATCAAGTTCACATCGTTTAGTATAATCTCAAACAGTTATCGCCCTGTTAGAAAATAGTAGCTCGTTTTCTGTGTCTGGCAAGGATTCTGGACATATTTTTTGCCCAAAAACACCAAAACAGATTCTGGCTAGAAAATGGTGACACTCTAGCCAGATCACGGGCAGAAATTATATTTTACTGGCCAAAATTCGTTGGACAGAATCTTGGCAGAAATACTGGCCAGACACTGGGCAGGAAAGATAGCTAAACAAAAATATTGGGTGAAAATAATGGCCAGATTCTGGTAAACAGAATCTTGGAAAAAAAACTTGCCAGAACCTGTACAGAAAAGTTTTTTTAAATGGCGGGTAAGAAAATATTGTCAAAAAAATAGGCCGGAAACTTGGCAGAAAAAATGGCCAGATCCTGCCCTGTGATACTTTTTAAATGGTGCTCGTGGATTATGGCCTTACATTCTGCCCGGAAATCCCAAAACAGAATCTGAGGGGAAAAAAGGCAAATTTCTGGCCAGATACAGACTAGAAATTATATTTTGCTGGCCAGAATCTGCTGGGAAGAATCCTGCAAGAAGAACCAGAAACAAACCGGGGAGAAAATAAACCTAAACTAGAATTTCGCCAGAAACTGTTCGCCAGATTCTGGCAAGCAGGTTATTGTCAGAAAAAGCAGCCAGATTCCATGCAGAAAAGTTGTTTGAGTGGCGGGCAAGAAATTATTGTCAAAATTAGGTGTGTCTTGGCAGAAAACATGGCCAGATCTTGCACTGTAATGCTTTTTTAGCAGTGCTTCTTTTAATATACTCTACAGTTGAACATTTTTTATTCTTTTGTTCAGGCTCGTTCCTGAGATTAATTCTTTTGTTATAACAAAAATTCAACATAACTGGAGAGAGGACAAAAAAATGCTGATTTGATTCTCCACTTATTCCTTATTTGTATGTAACTTCCAATTTAAATTGTATTTTTGGGTACGTAATAAAAAATTGTAAAAATATATAATTACTTGTTCTTTTTCAGACCTTTGCTTTTTACCTGACCTTCAATCATTAACTAATCTTTGCTTTTTGTTTTGTTCATATTTGGAGAAGTCCTCTGTAGCGAGGCTAATGACCTAGCAACATACAATAGTTAGCCTCCAAATAAAAACGAAAAGCTAAGATATTTCTTATATTGGGGTGATATATGACGAGATACCAGGCTGCAATACTGGCCATAACATGGCTATAATTGATTATGCCATCGAAAGCTCCACAAAGCCAATCAGCAGTTTGTTCGGTTCCTTAATAAAGACATTTTTGGCAATATAAGGCTTTATTTAAGTAATAATAATACAAATAAATAATAATATTGAGATAACTTGTATTTTTTTTTATTAAAAATTGCAGGAAATATATTTTAAGTCAAAACAAATAGATTCCAAATTCCTTTAGTGATTGTAATATAATAAGAAATGCAAAAGTCTACCACAAGCCGCCAAAGCGGGCAGCGCGGCTAGTATTATAATTTTTTTTTTTAATTAAATTTATTTTTCCGTTGCAACATGTAATATTTTGTCAATAATAAGTTATCCAGTTTAGAGA
>JAKCPI010016439.1:0-21929 GCA_023213315.1 Euborellia annulipes | reverse complement strand
TTTTTTTGTCCCGACTTGGAACTTGGTTTGGTTCCTTGTTCGAGAATTATTCATTTATATTTTGGCAACTTTCTTTGAAATTTTTGAAAAACAAAACCTTTGATATTATATATTAAAAATCTGGTGTGACTGGTCGCACAGCACACAACTTTCTCTAATCGAAAGTTGTATTCTGTGCTTGTCACACCAGATTATTTTGTGTCGAGATATATTTTTAGTTTCCGCCGATATATTAGAATTCAAGGTGTAAAAAAGTTTCGGACTAAAACAATCGCACAACTTTGCCTCACCCATGGGTCGTTTTGATAACTTGTCTACCCCAACATTAAAAATACATGATGTTTGTCCTTCAGCTATTTTAATGCTGAAGGACAAACACCATGTATTTCCCCATAGGGAGGCTATTTTAATGTTGGGGTAGACAAGCTATCAAAACGACCCATTATTCAAAGAAATAACGCAACGTTAAAAATGGGAAAATATTTATTGTGGGGTATGTCTTTGTGGCTGGAAGTATTATTGAGGAGTCAAAAAAAAAACCAAGACATAGGCAGCCAAAATTATTTCTTTTATTATTGCCGTTCCAGGCTGACGTTTCGGCCACTGGTTTAGGCCATCTTCAGAGCTAAAATATTTTCGTACATTTTATTATATTATAACATGTTATTGTGGCACAAGTATTATTGAGGAGTCAAAAAAAATTCAAGACATAGGCAGCCACAATAACATGTTATAATATAATAAAATGTACGAAAATATTTTAGCTCTGAAGATGGCCTACACCAGTGGCCGAAACGTCAGCCTGGAACGGCAATAATAAAAGAAATAATTTTGGCTGCCTATGTCTTGGATTTTTTTTTGACTCCTCGAAAATATTTATCTTATGTTACCATGGCCACCATTTCTGCTATCTTTCCTATGAAACACAAGAGTAAAGTGTGCTTCAAACAATTTTGAGGGCAAAATTAGAATATCCATTTTAAAGAGCACCTAAAAAATAAATGACTTATGAATTTTAATCAAATACGTTAGAGCGAATTTTGAGAAAATCGAAAAAAAAAAACTGAAAATGTGCATCAGTAAAATACTAGTAGTTTTTGACCGATTTTGTTAAAAAGCTTATTTTAACGCCCTAGAGGGGTGATTAACTTAAATCCAAAATTTCAACCTCCTAGCTCTTTTCGTTCTTGAGATATTCTATTCACACACACACAGACAGACAGATCATGTCGCGAAAACCACTTTTTACTTTCTCTTACCTATGTATATATGTAATATATATATAGAGAGAAAGTATTGGATTCATGTCAAAAATTCGATGTCGAGATTTTGATGGATCTTCACGTTTTGAGGTCCCCTGAATCCAAAAAAGTGGTTTTCGCGACATGGTCTGTCTGTGTGTGTGTCTGTGTGTGTGTCTGTGTGTTCAATTTTAAGCATGAAGGAATTGAGCTACGAGGTTGAAATTTTATATTTAAGTTAAACACCCCCGGGACCGACAAAATAAGCTTTTAATCAAAATCGGCCAAAGAGTACTAGTACTTTACTGATGTACTTTTTCAGTTTTTTTTCGATTTTCTCAAAATTTGCTCCAACGATTTTTTTTAAAATTCAAAAATCAATTATTTTTTAGATGCTCTTTCAAATGTATATTCTCGTTTTGCTCTCAAAATTGTTTGAAGCACATTTTACTCTTGTGCTTCATAGAGAAGATAGGAGAAATGGTTGCCATGGTAACAAAATATAAATATTTTCCCATGTTTATAAATTTGACATCTTTAATTCTAATATATTGGCGGAAACTAAATATATGTCGACACAAAAAATCTGGTGTGACAAGCACAGTACACAACTTTCGATTACCGAAGGTAAGAGAAAGTTGTGTGCTGTGCGCCAGTCACACCAGATTTTTGGATTCAAGGGACGTCAAAACGATCAAAATCTCGACATCAATCTAATTATTTGTGATATCTTGAGATAAATATCGATCGATCTCTGTGTAATGCATGCATATTGTGTGTGCTGCGTCTGTTTTGATATGACCCATTTAAGCCAATCAAGATAAAGAGAGTGAATATTTGCTGGCTGGCCAGCTGTTGATATAAACAACTTCTCTCTCTCTCTCTCTTCTAGTTGCTGAATTCGATTCTATCAATTGGAAAGGAAGATGAATTTATTTTTACTCATTTCTTGTTTCGTAATATAAACAGAGAACTCGAAAACTGCTCAACGATATATTAGAGAGAGAGAGAGAGAGAGGGGGGGGGAATGCTAATTAGTTTGTACTTATAAATGAAGTGACTGTTTCTTTTTAGAATATCTCATATATCTTTGTTTTTTTTTTGTTTTTTTTTTTCACTCTCAACTCTCAAGGCTGCAAACGAGGATCGTCATATTTTTACTTTCTCTTACCTATATATGAGAGCAAAAGTGAGCCAAGTCCTCTTTTTTACTCTTTTGAGAAAAAATGAATCAATCATTTGGTATCCAAATGCCTTAAGGTTGTTCGGACAGTACCTCGTAAGTCATAATAGAATCTAAATTTTTTTTTTAATATAATTAAAAATTTGAATGTCAAAATTCCTTATTATAATTTAGTCGTGACCTATCATAGTTTATAATTGGATTAAGTTAATAATTTAATTACCAAAAATAATAAATGAATGACTTTTGACTCGAGCAGTATTTCACGTAATATAGATCTGGCAACATTGCATTCATCAACTATCTATTTTAAATCTTAAAAGCCTTCAATTTTATTTTATTTAATATATTACAATGATTAATGCAAATCAGTTTAAACACAATGGACGATTTGCGAGAAAAAATATTGTAAAATTGAAAAAAAAAATGTATCTGACATAGAGATAAGACACTTATGTTATGCGACGTTGCCAGGCTGGTCTCACTCTCGATGCTTCCTTATTTTTAAATATTGGCGACTGTCATTTTGGAGAATTTTTTGACTTTCTTGTTATAATATCTTTAAAAGCGGACGGCAGAAAATTTTGATTTTATGTTTAACGTATTCCTCGAAAGTGAATTGATAAAATGTAAGTTTTTTTGTTTTTGTATCAGATGCAGAGGTGGCTATATAATTCGATATGTGTGCGTTTCGTCGATATTCCCCATAGGCTACATGTTAAATTTCAATTTTTTAAAAATTAATTACACGATAACCCTGTGTCAGATCTGCTTCAAAATTTTATTTTATACGTATTTGATAGTGATTAATAACATATTAAAAAATTAGCTTTTAATCAGATAAAGTGCTTTAATGTCCGAACAACCTTAAATAAAATCATCGGACTGCCTGGGGTCCGAACCCGCGACTTTTGGTATACGAGGTTAGCACTCTAACCCTTACACCAAGCCCGCGGTGCGAATCAAAGTTAAAGCCTTATATTTAATACCTCTTAAAATATACAATATTTATTTATTTTACATCAGCAATCATTAAGAACTTCAATTATACTTTATCTAAGTACAAATTTTAAAGTATATATTCAGATTTTTGGATTTTCAGATTTTTACTTTCTCTTACCTCTATATATATGTTAATATATATAGAGAGAAAGTATTGGATTCGGATATACACGTTTTGAGGTCCCTGAAGTTTTCGTGACATGGTCTGTCTGTCTGTCTGTCTGAGAACAAAATATCTCAGGACTAAAAGAGATACGAGGTTGAAATTTTATATTTAAGTTAGGCACCATCCCAAGGGGTGAAAATAAGCTTTTGATCAAAATCGGCCAAAAAGTACTAGTACTTTACTGATGTACTTTTTCAGTTTTTTTTTTTTTTTTTTTTCGATTTTCTCCAACGATTTTGATTAAAATTCATAAATAAACTATTTTTTAGATGCTCTTTAAAAAATATATCAGTGAAATTTTTCATGGAAATCGTTTGAAGTAGACTCCTTACTCTTTACTGATGTGGAAGCATTCATTGCTCAGCGCCATCTATGAATCATCGCGTGGTCAAGTTTGGAACTAAAGTGCTAAGAGTAACTAAATATATCTCGATACAAAAAATCTGATGTGGCCAGCACGGTGCATAACTTTCTCTTACCTTTGTTAAGAGAAAGTTGTGTTCAGTGCTTATCACACCAGATTTTTGTGTCCAGTTTCCGCTGATATATTAGAAATATGATGGCAGTCAGGAAAGAAATCAAAGAAAAATTTAATCAATCTTTATCCAATTTTATTTCGATTGCCGACGTTTCGGACCCAAATCGAGCCCTTTCTCAGGACAATCGACAGTTAATAAAATACAGATAACTGTCGATTGTCCTGAGGAAGGGCGCGATTTGCGTCCGAAACGTCGGCAATCGAAATAAAATTGTATAAAGATTGAATTGATTAAACTTTTCTTTAATTTCTTTCCTGGCTGCCATCATATTTCTAATATATCGGCGGAAACTGGACACAAAAATCTGGTGTGATAAGCACTGAACACAACTTTCTCTTAACAAAGTTGTGTGCTGTGCAACCAGTCACACCAGATGTTTTATTGCTTCTTAAAATTGATTCCCTCTGTCCTCACTTTCCACTTCCACCTATTAATGATATAGGAGTTTTTATAATTGGTTATTTTTCTGGTTGGTGTAGCAGCATGGAAATTGACTTGTCAATCAAACAACCCACGTGAACAATAAGAATATAACCCCCCACGAAAAAGGCGACATTTTCCGCACGAACGAACGAACCAAGGAACCATTTCCGTGACTCCACCCCTCCTCAATTGCCATCATCATCATCATCATCATCGTCAAGAGGATATACATGTCTCAAGACTTCCTTCCTTCCTCACACACACGAGAGAGAGAGAATCAAATGTGATAACGCACTCTTTCTTGTCTGCCCTTTTAGGATCATTAAGCTTCGGGTTTCTTTTAAGTTGCAGAAAAAAAATAAACAAACAAACAAACACTCTGACCATGACCTCCTCCGTTAAAAGATCTTTAACCTCCTCTCTCTCTCTCTTGATTAGGTAATTTCATTTTAAGATTATTTTAGTTTAAGGGGGTTCAGGAGCGACGTCTAAACGTACTTTAAAAAAAAAAAACTAGACTATTATAAGGAATTTTTCAATGCGGGTTTTTTTTTAAATGAATTAAATTCATAAGAGATTATTGGGACATCGAGCTATAATTTTTTTAATGACTTATTAAAAAATTATCGTAATTAATTTTTTTGTTATCAAGCAAATACAAAAAAACAATCTGTCCCAATAATCTTTAATTTTGTTTTAAATTTAAAAATGAATTTATTGTTATTATTAATCACATATTAATTAAGAAATTTTTAAAATAAGCTTAGATGATTTATTTAAAAATCAAATGTCAAATTAGTTCAGTATTCTTGCAATAGATGGCAGGCTTGTCTAACAGCCGATCCCCTTTTGGCCTATATTTATATATAATCGTATGGAGGAAGGCCGTCTAATTTACAGGAAGATGAAGAAAATAGACTTTAATCGGCCCAAAATTATTTATTACCAATGTCGACGTTTCGGGGACTATACGTCACCCATCCTCAGGACAAAGGTCGTAAAAAATATTTCGTGCCTCCAGCACTCGTATAACAATTACAACAATTATCTTGTTGTTTAAAATGATGGCTTGAGCTCACCATATAGCCAAATTGTATGCAAGTTTTAACCACGAGCCACTCCGAGTCATTGCATACAATTTGGCTATATGGTGAGCTCAAGCCATCATTTTAAACAACAAGATAATTGTTGTAGTTGTTATACGAGTGCTGGAGGCACGAAATATTTTTTACGACCTTTGTCCTGAGGATGGGTGACGTATAGTCCCCGAAACGTCGACATTGGTAATAAATAATTTTGGGCCGATTAAAGTCTATTTTCTTCATCTTCCTGTATATTTATATATTTTTATGCTTTTATAAAAGATACATAATATATAATAATCATTTATTGTTAAAAGATCAATGAAAATCAACCAAATGCATTAAATATTAGCTACCATTCTGACATCTCTTGGCAAATTTTTGAATTACTTGATTTTTGGGCATACTTTTTATGACAATCTTATCGGGAAAAACATGCGTAACCCCTTCGCACCTATTCAGCCTTAAGCAAATGAATGATGATTCCATGCCATTTAATAAACTCCTATTGGATTTTTATGTTCCAATTCAAAAATATTAAAATTTTTGCCATGTGGTATGACTGGTCGCACAGCACCTTCGGCAATTGAAAGTTGTGTACTGTGCTGGTCACTCCAGATTTTCTGTGACGTCATATATTTAGTTTCCCGGAGAATATAAGAGTTCAAGATACTATAAAATTTATAGCAACTCATGTTCTATAGTTCACATCATTTAATGTGTGAACGAATTCCCTTTTAATACCTTGAACAATTGAAGTTTTTTTTTTTTTTTGATAGGGAGCCAACCATTCCCCGGAAGTAATAAATTTTAAATAAATAAATAAATACCTTTTTAGTATGCAAATACAAAAATAATAAAAATGAAAAACGTTTCTATTTATAAACTAAATTAACTCGATCTTGATCTATAAAAGTAAACAACTTAATCAGTGGCCTTGATAGCTAATTACTATTGTCAATGGGAAATTAAAAGCTCATTTCATAAGTGGGAAACGTAAAAATAAATAAATCATTAACTTCGACACGTTAATAATTATGCAAGAAATTAAATGTAAAAAGTTTTAGATTTATTAAATACGAGTTGAAGTAAAAAAAAAAAATATTCGGTCCATTTGGCATGTCGACGTTTCGGTGACTAAACATTACCCTTCTTCAGGAGACTCCAAACACAAACAGAAAGATATTTCAAACCTCTTATAATTTATATTTAATTTAATTAATGAAAAAAAAATTATTTTTAAGATTCTGACGATAGACGATGTTTTGTGTCGAAACCTCAATATGGAAAAAAAAATTTTTATTCAACTATTGTTCAATAATAAATTCATTTAAACGCTAAGAATTGAATGTTTTTTGTTAGCACATAAGACGAAAGGAGGTGGAATTTTTTTTTATCTATACACCCGCGCGTCTATTCTCAAATTTTATTGTGAAAAATTTAAAATAAAATCAATTTTTTTTTTATATTCCAGAGCCGAAAAATCAACCATGAAAAATTCTTTACTAAAAAAAAGTTAATTAGTTCTAGAGATTGTGAAAGTAGACGTTCTCCCGAGTAAAATGATATATCACACTTAATATCCTAATTGTTTGCAATTTGGTTAAATACAATTATTCAAAGTTGCACTTGGAGCATCGCTAATTGCCAAATTTGAATTTTAATTAAATAATAAAGACGAGATTTAAATAAAAATTCTTTGACATAAATCAGACAATTAATTCAACAATCGATTTATTATTAATTATTATAAATAATGCAATTAATTTTATTTTATGAATAATCATAACAATCACTTAATTGTTACAAAGCCATTTCATTGTTTTTTCTTTTCCCTCTTTTAAATATTTCTTATCCCTTCTAATAAATCAAATTCTTATCTATTTCTTTCGGTAAATGGTTGAGAGACGAATGTTTTTTTTTTTTTTTTTTTTTTTTTTTATTTCTTATCTCAAATGGGTTAAGAGTTAACTTCTGAAAAAACAAAAGATTTATTAAAGTGAGAGAATAAACATTTGTCTAAATTAAAAAAAAGAAAGCTATTTAAATAAATAATTTGGTTAATTCTTTAGAAATAATAATACTAGTCAAAGAATAAACTTATTTGGATTGTTGCGTCATTAATATATTCCTAAATACCTAAAAATCATTGAATTATCTATTTTATATAGACTCCAAATTATTTTAAATGTTATTTATTTGATTTAATATTAATAATAATAAATGAGATTTATTTTATTTATCAAATAATTAGGGTTAATTTTCACTATATATATATTTATATATATTCTACATCACTTGGATTGAAATTCAACTCCATTTTTAACCTAAAAATTTAGCAAAACAAAAGAGTGTATGAAAGGGTCACAAGTTTTAAATAAAAAAACGCATCCTAGACAATTTTTTTTTTGCCTTTTTTTATATCTAATCGGATAAATGGCGACGGTGGCGAAGGAGGTTTGTGACCCGTCGTTGACATTCACATTTATTTGCTGAATTTTATTATTATAATCTTTCTAGATTAGTTAACATTTATCAAAGTCAAGTGAATTTTTCTCTTAAATTGTAATGTCAACTAAAAAATTAATCTTTTTTTTATAATAAAGAAAAATGACTAAGAAAAGGAGATAATAAAAAAAAAAAGAAAAAGGTGAAAAAAATATTTCTTTCTTTTACCATTTAAGGGACAACGGCGAGATGACTCTCATCTCTACTAAAATGGCCTGACAAGAGAGAAAGAGAGTTTATTTTATTTAAAGGCCCAAATGAATTTATAGTCTCTTGTTTTGGAAAAATTTTCTAAATAAGAACGAACGAAAATGTTTTTATTTCTTCTCCTTTACTCAGATGACTAATACAAAAATAATGGGCTTAAAAGGAATTTTCTTGTTGGATTTCATAAGGAAATTTTTTTTTTTTTTTAGTTTTTAGATACAAAATGATATATTTACCTATATCTATGGAATAAGAACCATCCTCATGTCTATATTCAGAATGAAAATTCAAAAATCTTAAAAAATACAAGGGAGCTAGTTTATTTATTTTTCATTGTTTGAAAAATATCAAATTTCTTCTCTCATTATTATTTTATTAATTATTACTTTATTATTGATTATTTGTTTATTATAAAAAAACTTTTAAAGAAATTATTTTATTTGTTATGATGATAGAAAATTAAGATTGACAGCAATTAAACTCAGAGAACTATCACTCTCACACAAAAGGAACGATCTTGAGTAAATTATATTCTTTTTTTTTTATTTAATTTGTGTTAACATAGCTACATTAATTTTTGAGGTTAGGAATAGAGATGAATTTCATTTAAATAGAGAATATTTTTGTAAACAAATGTTAATAATTTCATTATTATTAAATAAAAATAATAAAATAAATTATTGTGCATACAAAAAAAAAAAAATTATTGACTCTTTTAAAGAGATGTAGAAATATTAATGGCGAGCGAAACAATGCAGGTGAGAATGTCTATTTTGAATTCCTCTCTAATGTAGAGTTTGTTTGTTGATGTCTACAAAGTAGGCAATCCAAATGACCAATTTTTTAAAATCAAACTTCAAGGCCCAAAATTTATATATTTACAAGGTTGATAAGTTTATTTTTTTTAATACGATTTCTATACATAGGCCTAAATAGAAGAAATTAATTTGTTTTCATTTGATATGAAAAAAAATAATAATATCCGTATAAAAAACAACAAAATCAAATTCCATAAATGTTCATTTAAATGAAAGTTGGACAAATGATAAAAAGTCCATATTTGAACTTGTTGACTGAGAAAAACCTTGGCAGGGAAATAAATATATTTCTCTTACGGAGCGAATAGAATAGAAAATTTAATTATTTTTTTAACGCTACTATTATATTATCAAATACTTTTTTAAAATTAATTACATTTAAAAAGTTCTTGTACTTTACACAGAGGAAGAGATCTCTCTTACAATTAAATAATAAAAAGTTGAAAGAATTTCCCATGTCTTTGACGTAGCCTATCTTCTTATTACCTTGTACCAAATGATTATTTTTCTTTTTTCGTTTTTGATAATATAGCCTACCTATTTCTTTCGACTGATTTTTATCTTTGGTTAGAGACATCTGTTTTAATTATGGAATTTAATAAAATTTTATGGCGATATCATTTTAGGTGTGATTTCAGTTCAGATGGCGTTGGTCTTGTAATTCAACGGCCATCTTGGTTATAATTTCAGTTCAGATGGCGTTGGTCTTGTAATTCAACGGCCATCTTGGTTATAATTTCAGTTCAGATGGCGTTGGTCTTGTAATTCAACGGCCATCTTGGTTATAATTTCAGTTCAGATGGCGTTGGTCTTGTAATTTGACGGCCATCTTGGTTGTGATTTCAGTTCAGATGGCGTTGGTCTTGTAATTCAACGGCCATCTTGGTTGTGATTTCAGTTCAGATGGCGTTGGTCTTGTAATTCAAAGGCCATCTTGATTGTAATCAAGGGCGGATCCAGAGGTGTTTCTCGGGGGGGGGGTAATCTGGTGTGATCGTCGCACAGCACACAATTTTTTCTTAATTTCGGTAATTTAAGGGCGCATTCTGTACTTCTTTGCCAGAATATAAATACAAATACAATTTTTAAGTATTAATTTTTAAAATTTTACATTAAAAATAAATCTTTTTGCGAAAAAAATGTATTTTTTCAAATCTCGGGAGGGGTAATTACCCCCTTTACCCCCCTCCCCCCGTATCCGTCCTTGATTGTAATTTCAGTTCAGATGGTGTTCTAATTGGACGGCCATCTTGATTGTGATTTCAGTTCAAAATGTAGATGTCAGCAGAATGAGTGGCCCATACATTGTAGCTTATACAAGTTTAGCCAAAACCAAGTATCCTAATAAATAAAATCTATGAAGCCAGTGTTATTTAAAGCACAAGGACTGAGTAATAAGGGATTGAAATTTTGTTGCTCTAAAGGTGGTATTAAATAATTCAATTGTGCCTTGATTTGTATTCAGGTTGAAAGAAAGAAAGACCTTCTGTCTGTAAGTGGTTTATATAATCTTACATTTTCAGGTCAAATACAAACGATCCTGATCCCATACGTGCATTTAAAAAGGAAAATGTGATTTTACTTCCTTAAAAAAAAAAAATGAGAGTTTAGTCACAAACCACACAAACACCCACGGAAATGTGTGTATTGATTTTTTCTTAGAAATATCTCCTCACATTTGTTGCTAATTTCTGTTAGGATGATGGAATTGAATTTATTTGAAGACAGGGGCGTCGAGTGGGCGCACCTGATTTGCCTGTGCGTTGGCTCGCCTACTTGTTTGTCCTGACTGGCAAAGAAAAAGAAAGAACAGCAAGTGGATCAGCGAGAGGCCTTAAAGTATTATCATAAATAAATAAAGTTTATTAAAATTACATTCATCACTGCGATGTGAGTTATCGGCTAAGGGGGGGGCTAAAATCAGACTTGGCTTGACTAGAAAGCACACAACATGGAACCATTTATCGGATAAGGATGAAATTTTTAGTTCTAGAAGAAGTGGAGTGAATCATGTCGACACAGAAAATCTGGTGTGACAAGCACGGTACACAACTTTCTCTTACCGAAGGGTTGTGTGCTGTGCGCCAGCCATCACACCAGATGTCTTTTTATTTGTGCTTGTTTCAGCAGATGAGAAATTATTTTATTTCTTTAATCAAAAAAATCTAATTGTCAGCCATCGATTGTTAATTAAAAAAAAAAAAAAACACACATGAATATATCAACTATATTTCTTCTATTAATAACAATACATGCCAATTAAAAAAAAACTAACTTAGATCTACTTTTTTTTTAATTCTATATTTTTCATTATCGATAACGTTAAATTGCCTTTCTTCCTATTAAATAATTAAAATGTCATATTTAATATAAATTTTTTTTTTTTTTTTTTTAATATAAAAATTAAAAAAAAAAATTAATATTTGTTAGATTTGTTCGTTTGACTTATGGTAAAAAGTGCATTCATACTCAGTACCCTAGAACAAAAAGTGCAAATTTTGCATATTTTGATATTTGTTTGATTGAAGCCACGAACTTGAAAAATGAGTTCTTCAATAACCTAACCCTCAGTTGTCATTTTTGTCTTGGATATTTTTATAAAGCTGATCTTTGAATAATAAATAAAAATAATAATAATAAAGAAAATTAATTAAAGAAAAAAATGAAAATAAAGCTTAAAACTTATTTATCTTTTTTATTTTTTTTTTTTTTTTTTTTTTTTTCCCCTGGTTTATAAACCCCCCGGGGGCCCCCCCCCCCCGTCCCGGGCCCCCACCCCCAACCTCCCCCGCCCCGCACCCTGCCGCAATGATATTTTTTTAATCGAAGGCAATTGATAGAAAATGGCGACAAAATGTGGCCATCTTCTAAAACATTGGCGCTGAGATCGCCCTGCACGATTGGGTCAATTTATGCAGCAGATCCGTGCAAAGCCAAGCTCGATCTTAAGGTGCGCGTCTCAGGGTGCTAATTTTGGGAGATTGCGGCCACAATTTTGAAGATATCGACCTCAAATTTTTTTTTAATTAAAGCTATTTAAAATATCTACAACTTATAGAAGCCCTTTTTTTAATTTTCGAAAAAATAAATTTTGTTTTTTAGATTAATCGCATTAAATAAAAGATATTTTTAAAAAATTCGCTCTATATCTTATAGATAATTAAATTCGTAATCATTGTGTTAAAAAATAATTAAATTTTTACCTTTAATTAATTAGCTGGAATCTTTCAAATGAAATGGAATAAATCCCTTGTATTCCTATAAGAAAAACTAACGCCATCTCTTGCCGCCTCGAGTAACTCACTACTGAATCGTGTTCTAACGGTTTTTCGAGACGCGCACCTTAATGCCATCTCATAGCAAACAGCTTAGGCTCCTCTCCCTTAAGAAATTTATTTTCAAATTTCCTAATGATAAAGTGAGAAAAAAAGAAAAATCTTTCCAAGTTTTCATAAAAAGAGAAAGAAAGAGAAAAAAAATGCATTATTAATTATCATTTTATGATCCTCGGTCATGGTCATCTTCAGTGCCTGTGTGTGTGTGTGTGTGTAGTTGTTTTAATGAAAGAGAGTGAGAGAGGTCAAGGACATTTCAATCATCATCATCATCATCATTGCCTGTTTTATTTTATCAAATTCATTTCTTAAAATAAATCTTATCACTACACGTCTGTCTCCTTTAGGTCCTATAGACTGTAAAAAAAAATATGAATTTTCAATCATTTTTCATATACTTCGGTGATTTAATATTAATATTCCCAGGATATGAAATAAAATTAATATAAAAGTTTATGAACAAATTACCAACTTTTAAACTTATCTTTTTCTTTGTGTGCCGCCAAATTTTGAAATCGTTAAAAGTGTCCCGCGACAAGTTGAGAATCACGGGTCTAAACGTTCTCAAATAACTCGACTACCTCAAGGAATATTTATTAATATTATTTTATAATTATTTTAAGGAAATCTTTTAAAATTTATTTCACAAATCTAAATTTATTAAATTTCTGGTTTGAAATTCGCGCTCTAAACTATTTAAATATTTATGAAGTATATCAAAATCATCATAATTAAATAATTTTTATAAAGTAATTCAACTAAATAGCTATAAAAATTCAAATTAAAATTAACAATTTTCACCAAAATAATTAATTTTAAAATATACAAGAAATTGGTTAGGTTGGCAACAAATTGAACTTTCTCATATATATATTCATAAACAGTTTATGAAACAGAGTTCCTATGGTGTAACAAAATATAAATCTCTATTTATATAATTCGCTAATGTCCCTCTGGCACGCTCTATTTGACGAATTTGCCGTTGGACGAGGGATGCGAAGTGGCCGTAGACTTGGAATTGGGTATAGGAGACTTTGCAGTCAAAGAATTAAATAAAAAAAACTTTTATTTAATTAATTAACCGTCGACGTTTCGGTCGCAAATCTACGACCTTCCTCAGGACGATTAATAGTTAGAATACAAGGTTAACAGTATTATATTCAATTATCATTGTAAATTATACAATATTTATTTGAAAAAACGAGGATTCCTGCCTTGATTAGATATTTACTTGATAAGTTTGAAGGAATAGGACTATTCAAGGCAACTTGATGGTGAAGGTCAAGCTATTTGATGCATATATGTTTAAATAAAATTTCAATTAAAAATAATTTAATTTTATTTTTAGTTTTTCAGTGTGGCCGACTGTTAACAAGTTTCGATTGGAATCAAATCATCTTCAGGGCCTACGATTAAGAGAAAAATATACAAACATTTATTATAAATTTTTAAAAAACTATATAGTTTATCGTTATAATATACGATTATTTTTATATATAAATACAACAATGCAATGAATTATATATATATAATGGAAGGACATGGAAGAAATAATACCTGAAGTTAAATCCTCACATATAATTTTGTGTTTCACTATGTATAAATTAATTACACAATGCAATTGTTGAATATGTTGTTTTTTTAGATTCATATAATTATACCTTCTTATTTAATCATATATAAAATTGTTTTTGGTCAAATTAATTAAAAAATTACACATTCAATTGAAAAGGAGCTGTTTCGCCGAGTTAAAAGAATTTTTTATGTCAAAAACCAATGTTGCCAATTGTTAGAGTTTTTATTTTATTTCTATAATTTTAAAATTAAGATTTCAAAAACCCATTCTATTCATTCTTCCATTATATATATATAATTCATTGCATTGTTGTATTTATATATAAAAATAATCATATATTATAACGATAAACTATATAGTTTTTTTAAAAATTTATAATAAATGTTTGTATATTTTTCTCTTAATCGTAGGCCCTGAAGATGATTGAATTCCGATCGAAACTTGTTAACAGTCGGCCACACTGAAAAACTAAAAATAAAATTAAATTATTTTTAATTGAAATTTTATTTAAACATATATGCATCAAATAGCTTGACCTTCACCATCAAGTTGCCTTGAATAGTTCTATTCCTTCAAACTTATCAAGTAGGCCTAAATATTTATTTGGGCTATATGTATTAAGAGAGCCCCCGGGTGTGGCGTAGTAGGTAGCGTGCCTACCTCCTATACCAAACGTCGCGGGTTCGGACCCAGGCAGTCCGATGATTTTATTTAAGCCATTTGGATACCAGATGGCTTAAATAGAAATGCCTGAACCCACAATAGATATATTCTCTACAACGGTTATCGTCAAAGTCTTATATGGCCTAAGTTGCCGAAAAGACTGCATGAATGTGAGTGTGAATGAGAAAAAAGTGTGATGCCGGGTTGCAAGAAAACAGTTCTGTAAACATTTAAAAGTCTGTTAGTAAACATCGCTTTGAGCTTTAAAATTATAGGCTGTTGCTAAAGCAGCTTTAAAGGAACTGTTAACTATTCCCTGCTGTTAAGATATATAGATAGATGCAAAACGATTGGGCCACCGAAAATGACAGCTCTCTATGTAGTTGGCCAAGTTGACCGCAAGGGCGCATTGTCAAATTGTATAATTTATAATAGTACCAAAATTATAAAAGAAATAAAAATAGTAATTATATTTGTATTCTTTAAATTTTAATTGTTAATATTAGATTACAAAACAAAAAATGTTTAAATATTTAAATATCGTAAGATGTTAAATGATAAAGAAACTGGGAATATAATATAACCTCACTTTTTCTCTTCGTCAAATGAATATCTATAATAATTAATAATATCGCTTAATACGTTCCAGAAACTAAAGAAAACTCAATTAAATTAATGTATTTCTATCTTACCCCTCTCGCGTGAGAATATAGTCACCAAATTCTTATTTATTTCAATGAAACTAATCAGGTTAGTGGATACTTTATAGTTTAAAGCTCCGAATTTCAACCTTTTGTTTAAATACAGCTTTTACGAACCAATCACCTTTAAATACGTTCTTGCAACCCAAAATTATTTAGCGGAAGGTTTAAACCAACAAAAGCGTTTAACGAACCGTTAAATACGTTCTTGCAACCCGGCATGAATGTTTTTAAAAACAAAAAAAAAAAAAAGAGTGAGTGACTTGCTCGCTTAGGGCTTCTTACAATCAATGGACAATAGAATTGCCGTTGGAAGTTTGAAACGAAATTTTATATCCTTAAATGGGACCTTCTTAATTTTTCCCGAAATTCCAATAGCTTTTTGAGTTATTAATTCCTAAAGTTAACGATTTCTCCCATAGGAAATGAATTGAGAAATATTTATGTATTCTTTGCATTTGTGTATTCCATGAATGTAAATAAATCCTCAAGCAAGCTCTGGATTGGAATAGTATTTTTTTTTTTCATAATTAAGTATACCAATCGAACCCCAGGCAGTCGGATGTTTATAAATTTTAATATATCGGCGGAATAAAATATCTGGTGTGACAAGTACAGAACACAACTTTCGATTACGGATTAGTGTAACTTGGCCCGCTAGAATTTGATTGATATTTGCATTCTTTCAATAAAATATTCAAATGAAATATGAGAGTTGTTTTATTTTTTTAACATCTAAATGCAAACAGAGAGAGACTTTCTCTAACACTTTTTTTTTTTTTTCTCCTATCTCATCACACGGCGCGAAATAACAAACAAACAAACAAATAATATTCAAATGTTGGAATTTCTATTGTGGCATGCACACATACACACAACAAAAAAAAAACCGCTAGAATAATAAGAAAATTACATTGTATGTGTGATGGTATCGATGCCAAATTGCGTTACGCCTCTCTTAATTAACCCTTTGGATGAAATTTCTTTTTTTTTCACCTTTTATGGTCATGAGATTATAATGGAATTTTTGTTTTGTATAAAATAACAATGTCCTTTTTAATAAAAACCTGGCGGGAGTGATCGCACAGCACACGACTTTCTCTTAAGCGGGTTCAGGAGCGACGTCTAAACGTACTTTAAAAATAAAAATAAAATAAAAAAAAGATTTTTAAAAAAATGCTTTTATGTAAATTGATCTAAAAAGAGAGAAATAAGAAAGAAATAATTTAATTGTTCTTGTTAAAATTTTTTAATATTTGACTTAAAATAAAAGCGTGGGGCGCTTCGAAGTGATTCCGAGGCTCGCGGCCCACGCTTTTATTTTAAGTCATAAATATTAAAAAATTTTAACAAGAACAATTAAATTATTTCTTTCTTATTTCTCTCTTTTTAGTTCAATTTACATAAAAGCATTTTTTTAAATCTTTTTTTTTATTTTATTTTTATTTTAAGCTTTTTAGTCTTTTAGTCTTATCAAAAATCATCAATATGATAAAGTACCACATTAGTTTGGCCTGTATTGATTTGGTTCAATTGAAAAATTATTCAGTATCATAAAAAAATGACTCGTAAATATCAAAATTCAAAACTATAGTTAATAGGGCCTTATTTGCGAAGGGTTTCAAATAAAGTACCACATTAGTTTGGTTTATTTTGATCAAAACCACCATATAGTGGCGTCATCAAAAATGACTCTTAAGTATTACATTTCACATCTCTAGCCCATCGGGAAGTCTTTTGAAATTACATTAATTCGTGAAGGGTTTCAAATAAAGTACCACATTAGTTTGGTCTATTTTGATCAAAACCGCCATATAGTGGCGTCATCAAAAATGACTCTTAAGTATTACATTTCACACCTCTAGCCCATCGGGAAGTCTTTTGAAATTACATTAATTCGTGAAGGGTTTCAAATAAAGTACCACATTAGTTTGGTCTATTTTGATCAAAACCATCATATAGTGGCGTCATCAAAAATGACTCTTAAATATCAAATTTCACACCTCTAGCTCATCGGGAAGTGTCCTTAACAAAGCCATAAAGTTGGTGACCTTGAAAGAGTAAGTTAAATAAAAGCATTTAATAAAAACTAGACTATTATAAAGAATTTTTCAATGCGGTTTTTTTTTAAATGAATTAAATTCACAAGAGATTATTGGGACATCGAGCTATAATTTTTTTTAATGACTTATTAAAAAATTATCGTAATTAACTTTTTTGTTATCAAGCAAATACAAAAAAAACAATCTGCCCCAATAATCTTTATTTTTTTTTTTAATTTTAAAAATGAATTTATTGTTATTATTAATCACATATTAATTTTTAAAATAAGCTTAGATGATTTATTTAAAAATCAACTGTCAAATTAGTTCAGCATTCTTGCAATAGATGGCAGGCTAGTCTAACAGACGATATAGTATTAGCCTATATCTGGCCTATATTTATATATTTTTATGCTTTTATAAAAGATACATAATATATAATAACGTTTATAAAGTATTTATTGTTAAAAGATCAATGAAAATCAACCAAATGCATTAAATATTATTAGCTACCATTCTGACATCTCTTGGCAAATTTTTGAATTACTTGATTTTTTGGGCATACTTTTTATGACACCCAATCGGGAAAAACATTCGGTCCCGTTCTCCCTTAACATCGATTGTGTTCTGTGCTTGTCATACCATATTTTTTGTAAAAATAAAAAAACGGTGGAGTTTTAAAAAATATTTAAGAAGAAGGCAGCAACTATAGAGTTAAGTTATATAATAGGAAACTGCAATTCATTGAGCAAGATGAATGTCAGAGCCATGAACAAAGTGCATGCATTCATTTAATTATACGATGAACTAATCAATTTTTATGCTAATTCCCGACACATTTTCTATATTTATGATTTTGGAGTCAGAGAGTAATTTTAATCATGGATTAGACAAGTTAACAAATGATCTAGGACGTTTTTTTACTTTCTCTTATTCTCTTATCTATATATATATAATAGCAGTGTGTCCGTCTGTCCGTCTGTCACGCTCTGTTTGACCAACTTCCCGTTGGAATTTTGAAACGAAATTTCGCAGTCTTATAGAGGACGTTATGGAGAGTCCCGGAAAAATACTCGGGTCCCGAAATCCCTATAACTTTTTGAGTTATTAATTCCTAAAGTTACGATTTCTCCCATAAGAAATGTATAGAGAAATCTATATATAATAATTACGGAGTGTCCGTCTGTCTGTCTGTCTGTCCGTCTGTCACGCTCTGTTTGACCAACTTCCCGTTGGAATTTTGAAACGAAATTTCGCAGTCTTATAGAGGACGTTATGGAGAGTCCCGGAAAAATACTCGGGTCCTGAAATTGCTATAACTTTTCGAGTTATTAATTCTTAAAGTTACGATTTCTCCCATAGGAAATGTATAGAGAAATATTTATGTATTCTTTTCATTTGTGTATTCCATGAATGTAAACAAATCCTCAAGCAGGCACTGGAATGGAATACTTAGTTGTTAGTAATAATAATTTTCTTTTCATAATTAAGAAAAGGCGAGGGTCCGCCGCAGGCGGGCCTGAGCCAGCTGGCGAGGGGTCCAGGGGGCGTAGCCCCCTGCACTAGACGCGAAGCCCGCCGAAGGCGGGCGGCGCGGCTAGTATTTAAATATTCTTTGAAGTTGTGTATTCTAGAAGGTAATCAAATCTTCAAGCAGGCACTGGATTGGATTACGTAGTAACAGGGGGGTTCGAGCCCCCGGGTGTGGCATAGTAGGTAGCGTGCCTACCTCCTATACCAAACGTCGCGGGTTCGGACCCAGGCAGTCCGATGATTTTATTTAAGCCATTTGGATACCAGATGGCTTAAATAAAAATGCCTCAACCCACAATAGATGATGTATATTACAATGGTTATCGTCTGAAGTCTTAAATGGCCTAAGTTGCCGAAAAGACTGTGTGAATGTGTGTGTGAGTGTGAGTGTGAATGAGAAAAAAGTGTGAATGTTTAAAAAAAAAAAAAAAAAAATGTAATAATAGTTAATTAATTATTGCTCTCTTTAATTTATTGAGCCCCACGTATTTACTAATATACAACTAATATCAAAACTGTACAAAAATATAAAAAAAAAAAAAAAAATATGTAACAATTTTTTTTTTTTTTGTTGGCAACTTTTGACATATGCTGTGGGCAAAATGGCCGCGATAGTTGGGTCAAAATACGAAGGTAGCGACCGCTGTTTAACATTGAGTGGAACTCCCCTGCGTAGTAATAATAGTACAGCTAGAAAAGTAAAACTTCAAGGATTTTTTTTTTAACACTCACACAGTCTTTTCGGCAACTCAGGCCATATAAGACTTTGACGATAACCGTTATTTCATGAAAATATCTATTGGGGATTCAGGCATTTCTATTTAAGCCATCTGGTATCCAAAATACAAACTACAACTAAGAATTAACTTTGACTGTTTCTACCAAATAATTAAAATTTTCTTTTATAATACAAATATCTTTGTAATGATCAATTTTTTTTTTTTTTATTATTATTAAAAAAGTGATGTGAGTAGCCGCACAGAATTTGATAAAGTAATAGAATGGAAGGATAAATGTGATTATAATGTTGACTTTGATTTGTTTCAGGGTGATTGTAGGCGCTCCAACTGCTGATATCCGTCGTGGATCGTCTATCCGTCCAGGAGCCGTATATCGATGTCCCGCAGATCGCGATTTCGAATGCCAAGAGATCTTATTTGAATCAACCGGTGAGTGAACGATTCCTTCATGCCTATTTAATTAAATAAAGACTTTTTTTATTTTTATTTTTCTCAGTCAATAAGCGTGGGTTTATTTTAAAATTTCTTCTTCATTTATTGAACAATTAATTTTTGTTCTTTTTTTTTCTTTATATGTCGCGTCTGTTTACTTAGTGTAAACGGGCTTGTCAAGGACTTTGTGGGTGTGGATACAAATCTCACTCCCTTTTTTTAATGTCTTCTTAAATCAATGCTTTTTCATCACAAATAGGGCTCAAAGGTTGTCTTCTCTCTTTATTTTCTCGTTTACATTTAGAAATTGAATGTTCTTGTAGGACGAAACTTTAAAGCGCTTCAAGTCGGTCAATAAATTCAGAAAAAAAAATAAGATAATTTATTATTATCTTGTTAATAATTGTCAAAAATTCCTACCTGATTAACCTAGAATCTGTTTTCTTCGAGAGAAAATTCGACGCTTTAGAAATCTTAAAATAAAATTATTTGCTTTCGGGTAAAATGTGAATCATTCAGTGACCTTCTTCAGGCTCAAATTCAGCCATAATCAAAAAAAATATCTTATTTTTAGCGATTTCTGATATTCAGAAATGAAAACAAAACCAAAATGGCCGTCATATTACAACTCCAGCTCCATCTGGGCTGAAGTTAGAAACCCGTCATATTACAACTCCAGCTCCATCTGGGCTGAAGTTAGAAACCCGTCATATTACAACTCCAGGTCCATCTGGGCTGAAGTTAGAAACCCGTCATATTACAACTCCAGGTCCATCTGGGCTGAAGTTAGAAACCCGTCATATTACAACTTCAGCTCCATTCGTTTGTCCAACTTATAAATTTTTGAATTTATTAAATTGCATACGCTTCCTCAAGTTAATTTTTACTTTCTCATACCCTATATATGAAATATATAGAGAGAGAAAGTATTGCGATCATGTCAAAAATTCGATGTCCAGATTTTGATGGATATACATGTTTTGAGGTCCCCTGAGTCCAAAAAAGTGGGTCCCGAAAATTGGTCTGTGTGTGTGTGTGTGTGTGTGTGTGTCTGTGTGTGTGGACAGATTTTTAGCATGAAGGAGTTGAGCTAGCGGATTGAAATTTTATATTTAACTTAGGTACCTTTGAAGAATCTCAAAATAAGCTTTTGAACAAAATCGGCCAAAAAGTACTAGTACTTTACTGATGTACTTTTTCAGTTTTTTTCGATTTTCTCAAAATTCCCTCCAAGGATTTTTTTTTAAAATTCATAAATGAACTATTTTTTAGATGCTCTTTAAAATGTATATTCTCATTTTGCCGTTGAAATCTTCTGAAGACCACTTTACTCTTGTTCTTCATAGGAAAGATAGAAATGGTTGCCATGGTAACGGAATTTAAATCTTTTCTTTTTATTAGATTAAAAATCAATTATTATTTAAATTCCCATTTATTTTTTTTTTATTTCTGTTTTAATTGTTTCCAAGAAAACATATATATATATCTCTCTCACTTGCAAACATTATCGTCTCTCTCTCTACTCTTCTAGAAATTCCCTTTCCACCTTATCTTCAGCATAAGAACAATGTTAATTTCCTATAGGGATTTGCTATGTTAATTTCGATTCAAAAGGGGGTCCCCTTTAGAACTTTTTTAGGCATTTAAAATTTTTTTTTTCCAATTCTTATGAAATTTTGTATTTATTTACGATTCTATATTGTGTATAAAATGTCCAAATATGAATTAAATTTTGAAA